>CAJQZJ010028118.1:44291-88209 GCA_907164525.1 Lophiomys imhausi | reverse complement strand
GTCCTACAGAGTGAGTTCCGGGACAGCAATGAGAACTTTGTCCGCTTCAAATGATATAGAATTCACTCCCGTGGGCTGACTGGGAGTTGGCTAGAGGAGGTCCGTGATTCCAGCTAGTTAACATTGAGCTCTCTGTAATGTAGGGATTCGGGTTGATGTATTGTCATGATGTATTATCCCAATTGCAATCTTTGTACTCTTATAGTCATTAATGGAAATGAGAAAAATACTTTGTTCCCTTACCGAGTTTAAATACAAGAAAGTTACAGTTATGTGGGAATCAGTGGAATTAAATTGCTCTCTTCCTTAAAAAAAAAATCTCGTGTCAAGTAGGTGAGAGACTGCATACTTCTTCGCATCTAAGCTTTATGGCTGAGTTGTCATGGAAAGATACAGTTTGTTAGTTTAACAATCCACGGGTGGAATTTTAAAAAAAAAATGTGTGCCGGGCATAGTGGTGCACACCTTTAATTCCAACGCTCAGGAGGCAGAGACGGGAGGATCTCTGAGAGTTCGAGGCCAGCCTGGTTTACATAGTTTCAGGACTGCCAGGGTAACCTAGAGAGAGAGAGAGACCATGTCTTAAAAAAAAAAAATCTCCACAAGTGTCTGGCAGACATCTGATTTGAAAGTTTCTTATTTAAAATGGATTTTATTTCAGATTAAACTAACATTCTAGAGGTAACCCTACTGTGATCATCATGAATTCTTAATGCTTTAATGATGTGTACCTTTGATAACAACAATTAACAGCAGGGTAAAATGAGAAAAATGTGTGATTCAGTAAAAGAGCTAAGCTTAGACATCAGGTTATAGGGAAAGGGTGGGCTCAATAATAGAAAAATGAAGCTACCAAGAAAGTATTGAATAGGACAGAAACTCTGTGGTTTTTTTCTTAATAAACAGTAAAGGAAAGAGTATAGAAAATGGAGCTTTAGCAAAGAAATGCACAAACTGACAAAATTTAAAGCATACTGCTGAAGTATGACTTACTTTAATAAAGATTTGAACTATTAATATGTATTTGTTGAATGTAGGATAGATATAGATCAACAAACAGAAACTATCTTCTAAAAGTTGAGCATGGTATTTTTGAAGCTATAACATGAAAACTATAAATATCATTGTAAACAGTATACCTTTTCAATTAGAATAGGCTTCCATGTAGACAAAAGCTCTTTATTTTCATTTCTGTACACTCCCCTATATTCACCTCCCTAGCATTTATTGCTGGCATGATTTCTTTATAATTTTTTATGTAAGTGTAATAAGTAATGGGTTTCTTCACAACTTTTTCATACATGCATAACATTGTATTTTGTTCCTTCAATCCACCATCACCTTCCCTTGCCACCCCAGCCCTTTCTTCTCTCCAAACTAGCCCCCTTCTGCTTTCATGTTATATGCATATGTTCTGCATATGAGGATGTACAATATTTGTTTTCTTCTCCTTGCCCCTCCCTTTCAAACTAAACCCTTCTTCAACTCAGTCCCTTTTCTGCACCACACACACACACTCACACTCACACACATACAGATACACACATACTCTCACACATACTCATACACAATACACTCAAACACACATACATCCACACAGACACACATATACACATGAACACATGAACACATACACACTCATACACATATACACACATACACAAACACTCATACACACATACACACACGCACTCGTACACACACATACCTATTTATATATCCATCTTTTCTACATGTGGAGAGAGATAAATTTTAAAATCTATGTTCATGTACAGGAGAATACATGGGGCATTTGTCTTTCCAAGACTGGTTTATTTTCCTGTAAATTTCCTGTAAATCTCCAGTCTATGCATTTTCACAGGTATAATTTCTTTCAGATAATTTTCACTGATTGGACTAGTGTGTCTGACTTGCCTGGTTGATTTTTTTTTAAGTGAGTAGGTTGAGTTGAAATGTCCTGGAGAGGAATGTCTTCATTTATATTTACAGCTTTTGAGTAGCAGTGTATTTTTAAATATTTTGGTTGAAAGCAGACTAACATTTATTAAGCATCCACATTTATCAAGACCCAGACGTTTAGTGTTACTTTCCACATCAGATCAATTACATTTCAAACAACTTATAAATTTGATGTAATTTATTAAAAGGAGCTTTTGTCCCACTTTAGAGGGGAGGAACCTAAACTGAGAAACAAAGAGTAAATGTCTCTTATGACATAGATAGTGACAAGCATGATAGAAATTTATCGTTGCGTCTGTGTGACTCCAAAGTCCATGACCTTTAAATTACGACACACTGCTTCACCGAACCTAGTCTAGTGTGCTTTTTTTTTTAAATTCAGAATGATAAGATTTTTCAAGTAGTGAGTAGAAAGGATTTCAAAAGAAATTAGAACACTTCCAAAATATTGTGATTATTAGAATTATAGGGTGTTTGTTGAGATTGGGAGGTCTGTGGATATCAGACACCAGCTAAGAGAAGACCACTTAATTAAAAACAAAATTTGAGGCACTATGCTTTTGTTCTGTGACCCTACTTCAGGACCATAGTTGATCAGAGAGGCCGGCTGGATGACTTTCAAGACAAGTCCATCTTCAGACTGCCTGGGAGCTTATCATTTGAGGACACTGCCCAAATGACAATCAGAAATGTGTGCCTGTGTGTATGTGTGCAACTCTCATTCTCTTAGGAATTTAGCCTAAGGAACCCAGAGGGAAATTACAGAAGCAGACTAAAAGAGACACAGAGAGTGCCAATGATTTTTGCCAGTTGTGAAACCTATGTACGAAGTCTTGCTGATGTCTGTGGTTAGCACTGTCTATCAGAGGAAGGTCAAGTGCTCGGATTGGAACACAGGGTTTTGAATTCTTTCCATTGTAGGATCCCTCTCACTTCAGTTTATCTACATACCCCTAGGATGGTTTAAAGTTCTTTCATCTTCCTATCACTGCAGTCTTAAACAAATAAATCAGTAACTCAGGGCCAGGCATGGTGGTGCATGACTTTAGTCCCAGCACTTGGGAGCAGAGGCAGGTGGATCTCTGTGAGTTTGGGACAGCCTGGTCTACATACAGAGTTCTAGGTTGGCCAGAGCTACATAGTGACCCTGTCTAAACAATAAAAAGAAAAAACAAATAAACAAGCCCAGAACAGCAACGCCCTGTCTGAGGCAAAAGAGCAACACCCTGTCTGAGGTAGGTAAATCTTTAGTGATTCTTTTTATTTCTAATTATTATTTTTAGTCAATATATAAAAATAATTAATTTCTTCTTGATGTCATGCATATCACTGTACTTTGCTGAAACTGTAGTGTTTCAGTATATCCTAAGGAGTCAGCTTTTATTTTCACAGGGGCCCAAAGTAAGTCTTAAGACAAACGTCAGCCAGTTTAGTTAGCAGCAGCTCTTCTTGCTGAAGAACTGATAGATTAAGTGGCTTCCTGCATGTCTTTCCTCAACCAAGGCTTCACTATTGATGGCTGGATTGCGATTATTTTAAAACTCTGGTAATAGCATGATCTTTTGTGTTTGAGTAGCTTTGGCTGAGCATTTATTAGCGCTACAAGATGCTACCATTCGGTTTACTTCATTTAAAGCTTTCCCCCTCTAAAACCCAATGAAATCTTTTTTTCCCCTTGAGATCTTAAGTGACTTTGTATTTTTTCACTTTATTTGTGTAGCCTATATTCCATAACTAAATTTGCACTGTTTTGGAAAGAGAGGGTCTTACTATGTAGCTCACTTTAGCTGGCCCAACACTCACTATATGAACCAGGCCTTGAACTCATGGAAATGCACTTGCCTCTGCCTCCCAAGTGCTGAAACTAAAGTGATATCACATCATGACTGGCCAGTCTCATTTTATGTTGACTTTTTCCTGATAACTAGTCAGTGATATAGATCCTGATAACTCAATGATATCTATCATTGACTTTTTCCTGATAGCAAGTCAAAACTCATAGATTTGTATGTAAAATGAGGATAGAACTATCTACTTTATAGTTTGGAGATGAGATTGAGTAAAATATTGATCACAAAGCCCATAGGACAGTGTCTGGCACTTAAATTTGGGAGAACTAATTAACTTTCCAAGTCAAAAAGATAAAGAGCTGTGTGCCAACACACTGAAATTTAATTATAGTAGTCATAATTTTTAAAAACATTCAGTCACTGCCTGACTTGGTTACTATACTGTTGCTGTGTTAAAACACCATGACCAAGACAACTTATAGAAAAAAAATTGATTTGGCTTACAGTCCAGGCCATGTTAGTGGAGCATCATAGCAGGTGGCAAGCAGCCTTGGCTGAGAGCTCACATCTCAGGAACCCCAAATAGGAAAAGCAAAGACAGCACACTGGAAAGGGATAATGGCTTTTGAAGCCTCCAACCCCACCCCAAGTGACATATTTCCTTTAGCAAGTCCACACCTCCTAAACCTACTCAAATAATGTCACCAACTGGGGACCAGGTTTTTAGATGCCCAAGAATATGGGAGATTATCTCACTGAAAAAAAAAAAAAAACAGCACTGCCTTTAAGGGACTTCTTGTGTAGGAATAGAAAGAAAGCACAAATCACTGAAAAATACAAATTTAGAAGGGAGAAATGTACATATCACCTGAGCACACAAGAAGACTATTATTAGTCATCGGGGAAATATGAATAAAAGCCACAACGATCCGTTCATGCCCATCTAGGAAAGCTAAAATAACATAGTGATTAGTGCTGATGCATATGTGAATAATAGTAACCCTCATAGGTGGGAAGGAAAAATGGCATAGTCATTTTGGAAACCCATCTGGATGATCTGAAAAGGTTTAAAAGTGGAGTTATATAACTTAGAAGTCCCACTCTCAGGAATATACCAAAGAGTTAATGAAAAAAGAAAGTCATCACAAACATGTACACATGAATGTTCATAACAACATTACTCATCTCAGAGAAAAACTGGAAATAACCCCAAATCCCTAAACTGATAGAGGATCTATAAAATGCGGCAAATCCATACAGTGAGTGGAACACTGTTCACCAATACAAATAAAAGAAATGCTGAACTGGGCATGGTGGTGCACGCCTTTAATCCCAGCACTTGGGAGGCAGAGGCAGGCGGATCTCTGAGTTCGAGGTCAGCGTGGTCTACAAAGCGAGTCCAGGACAGCCAGAGCTGCTACACAGAGAAACCCAGTCTTGAAAAAAAACAAAAAAAAAAAAAAAGAAAGAAAGAAAGGTCGCTAGATGTTACATGATGACTCTTGAAGACACTGCGCTAGTCTATCAGTGAAAGATAGTGTGTGATCCTACGTGACTGCCAGCTGAAGGCCCTCCTGCAGCTCTTGCCATCATGTTATTTGCCCTGCTATAAGGAGCCTGTTGACCAACTGTTCATCTTGGCTCTTTGGAGGGTCAGGCTGCAGTCAACCCAGTTAAGATGAGACAGTAATCCTTGTGCTGTGTGGGCAGGAAGGGGAATAAGATGTCTTAATAAAGAACTTTCCATTACTGAATTTGAGTCTGTGGTTAATGGATGAGGACAATACTTACCAACAAAAGGAAGAAAATAAGAAAGAAATCTTCTTTGCTCACTCCTTTCTGGACCCTCATTCTCTGTATCACATTAAGTGTATAGTCTGCCACTCTGTTATTTTTCCACTTACAGTCTTTGTTATAATGTAATAGAAAAGGTCACCAATTCAGGGACACATAATGAAAATAGTAGAATTGAAATCCCACCATCCAGAAATAATCACTCTTATTGTCATAATATATTTATTTTCTTCTACCATGAGCACACATTTCCCTTCCCAAGGTTGACATCATATACCATGTGCATATAAAGTTCTGTTCTTTTGTTTTTGTTTTCACCAATATTATGTAGCAAGTATTTCCCAAATACTATTCTATTAGCCCTCAAAAAAAGTTTTTTAATTTAAAAGAATGAGTGCAGAATAACTGCCCAGCCGAGATTTAGAATTTTCTTTTCAGTTCTCATAGTAACACCTAGAAAGACTTTTTAAGCTAACAATTACAACTGTAGAAATACTATCTCACAGTTCTTACTGAACATCTGTGGCAACAGGTTGGTAATAGCAGTATCTCTGAGCCCTGTCCCTGAGGACTGTCACACAACTGTCCCTTCAAAGACCCGGTTCTGCCTCACTTGCTTCTTACCTGGCTGATCAGAGAAACCAGCTGACATTCAGGTAAGCTCTTTGCATAAAGGGACTGTCTGTTTGGGAGGGATTGCTGGCTAGTGTGAATCTGTGTGAGTAGTGTTGAGGTGTCTATTCCAGCCGCATCTGATCGCTTCATGTTTATGTTCTTACAGCCGTGGTTCAAAGGCTTTTCTGTGGTTTTTCTGCAAACCAGACATCAAGAAGGTATAACCATTAGAGGCAAGACCTGGCTACATGGCTGGAGTTTTCTGTTTTGGAATAATTTACTCTCATTATTAGTAGTGTATTAATCTCTTTTTTGTTTGTTTATTTTGAGTTTTTGGGGGGAGGTTGTTTCATTTTTTTCCTCTTTAGACAGCAAAACTTTGTAAAAAATCTTAAGCCAGATTAACTTAGTTCTATTAATGAATATTTATTAGATCTGAAATATATGGATTACTCCAACGGATATTAAAACTAAAAGGAGTGACTAGTCCTGTTCTTGAGGAACAATCAGCCTAGTTAGATATGAATATAACTATAAGGCAATCTAGATAAGTTAAAAGTAAAATAAAAATTATTTTACATCAAACCATGTTACTGTTGAGGAACAATCAGCCTAGTTAGATATGAATATAACTATAAGGCAATCTAGATAAGTTAAAAGTAAAATAAAAATTATTTTACATCAAACCATGTTACTGTTAGGATCATTGAAAAGAGGTTTAATTAAATGTGTAAGAGAATTACACGCAGTACAAAGGGCAGAGAAAGTGCAGAGGAGTGAAAATTATGTTTACTGGAGTTGAAGGCATCAGAAAGCCTTGCGGTTTCTGTCTTTCCTAATGATGAAAAGCTTTCATATCAGAGAGTTGGCAAAAATTGTGTTGAGTTATAAAAAACACATATTGTAGTTTTAGAACTTTTTCTCCATAACATTTGGCTATATTTATTTTCTCTATTAACTACGATAGCCCTAGTGGCTGTTATCTGTCATTCTACCCCTTAAATTTATATTAACTTAGATCTGGTCCCAAACTATTTTGCTATATCGTCCATGGAGAGATATTTGACATATAGTTAGTATTTATGATATATTGTAAGTAGAGCTGGAGGCTAGTGGTGGGATTCCCCCCCCCCCCACATAACTAATAACGGTGAGAAAGGAGACAAGGATGTATGCTGAGAGGGTATCGTGATCTTACCTTTCTTTGAAATGGAAAGAGATGAAGATCATGTGAAAAAATAACTGCCTACATTGTCATTCGTGCAATAAAAGCATGATGAGGATGATGAGGAAGGAATGATTAACTGGCAGTGAGGTTGGGAAGGACTTCAAGAGGGCTGCCTTAAACCCCGAGGGGGCGAGCACCAAGGTCGGTAGTGAGAAAGGTGATGATGGGTGTGTGACACCGTGATGTATTAGTGGAACTTAAAGTGTGGAGGAATAATTAGAAATGAGGCCAGGTGGGAGGCTGGATTCTGCTTGCGTGTTTTGTCTTTATCTGCATACAGATGGACTTCAGTGTTAGAACTCCTCAAAGTGGCTGAATGTTGTCACTAGGATGACATTCGCACTGTGGAGTACAGCTTAGGGAAGCCTGTCTGCTGAGGACACCGGGTCTGGACCGCACAGGTGGTGTTGATGAAGACCCCCCCACTTCCACAGGTGACTGTCACTGTGGGGTCCAGATTTTTCTCTCAGCTGAAGCAAATTTCTGCCTTTTTGTCCCTCACAGAATGGCTTTCTTTTTGGTGTGGGTTAACCTACTTCTACTTCTTCTCGGTGCAGGTGAGTCAATTTTTTAATGACCATTTTGGAAGTAGTGAGAACAGTGATTTAGAGATTAAAAAAAATAATACAAAATACGAATGAACAATCAAGCAAATGATTTAAACTTTTCAAATCTCAGTCTTGTTATTTGTTAAATATGAAAAAAATATTTTATTTGCTTTATAAAATATGGCAAATGTGCAGGAGAATATAACATGCATTTTGGAAAAAGATTAATTCGACCTGTTCTAATGAGAAACTCTTCCCTCCAAGTTTGGTTTGTCCATTTGAAACCATAGCCACATGACTAACTTTATTCTCATATTTAGTGTAAACTTCCCAACAGAAAAGAAAACATATTCAGAACCCTCACCTTCAAGTGACTGTGAAAAGTATCGAGTCCTGCAAAATCTGAATGTCATGCAACACAATTTTCTTTTAACGTTTTGTATTCAAGTCTGCAAAGACGTTAGTGATGAGGCAGGCGCACATTCTGAAATCGTTAATGTAACTGAGCTAAGCTGAAGTATGCGAGCAAAGTCTATAAAAAGCTACTGGGCATGCAGACCCTGCAGTGCGACGACTCCACACAATGACCAGAACCGCCTCACAGTCCTCAGAGGTGCACCATCCAACAGGAGCCCTCAGCAGGTCTCACCTCTGTTGGGCAGCAGCAATTTGAAGGTATCCTTAGACCCCAGAGATGGATAACTCAGGTGTTAGCGCAAACCTTGCTCCGCTGGGCAGAGTTTCTTGGCTCTTTTCACTTGATGATTGAGATGTGTGTGTGTGTGTGTAAGAAAGCAGGTTAGACAGATAAAGAGGACAAAGGCAAAGTGAGTTGATGTTCACCCATACTAAACCTGCTACAAAACCATTAAAAAGAATGGGTGTGAATGCTGATGAGAATGAGGAAGGCGCATCTGTCAGCTCTAAGAATAATATTGTCAACCTTGTATGGTGTGCCAGGGACTACAGTAGTGTGTTAGACACCCATCATCATTCAGTTTTCAAAATATTTTTCTACATGTTTAGCTTTTTTGGTGGGTTTTTGTTTCAGGCTTTTAGACCTTGGCAAACTAAAGACACAATGACCTAGAAATAACCTGAAACTTTTTCAGCCTGAAAAAGATGGACATATTTAGATAAGAATAGAGTCTTTGCAGACACACCGGCCAGAGACTGGTGACATCCATCCTCAGCTGATGAATGCCTCATGTATGATCCATTGGCTGGAACTTTTAGATTCTAGTGTGTGAAGCCTTTTCTTCCAAGGCCATAAATGGCACAGGTAGCAAGACCTAGGTTGAACCCTAGATACTAAGATTAATGATCCCTCAAGGAATAAAATACATATTCTTTTTTTTCTTTCTTTTTTGAGACAGGGTTTGTCTGTGTAACAGTACTGGCCGTCCAGGAACTCACTTTGTAGACCAGGCGGGCCTTGAACTCACAGAGATCCACCTTCCTCTGCCTCCCGAGTTCGAGAACTAAAGGCGTGTGTCACCAGTGCCCGGCCTAAAATACATATTCTTACGAGAGAGATTGGAGTGAGTCCAGCTACACACATCTTCCTCGTGTCCCTCTGAAAGATGACTGAGCCTTATCACTAAAATCCCAAGGTGTTTCACAACCATCCGGAGCAGGTGGTATCCTAATTATATATACAGAAATAAACTCACAGAGATGAAGCTGCCTGATGATGCCACATGATTAGTAAGGAGTTATTTAGAACTAGAGCTTAGAGTTGTAATTTTCAGACCAGTACTTTAAAAGCTTCTGTTAAAAACATGCAAATCCATCCTTCTAAACATTACATAAGTTGTTTCTTCCTATGTTGTCCCTTCTACCTTGCCTTTCTTTGTATTCATTCATCCATTTCCTTGGTAATTATTTGCTCGTCAACTTTAGAAAGAATGACTACTTTTAGCTGATAAAGCACTTTTCAGTTGGGGAGCTTTGGAACCAGAGTCCAGAGAGTCAGTACAGTCTGCTACCACGCACAAAGTGAACTCTGTGTCCCTGAACAATCCACCTCCCGGTATTAGCATCTGCTTCAGTGTAGTCTGTAGACTAAGATTCAATCAAGAAAAGAAAGGTCTTACAGTGTGTTTAGTATATTGTATATAGTAACACAAAATATATGTAAGCTGATAATGTCAGGGTTCTCCAGCACATGCGTGTGCACCTCCCCCTCCACCACACACACAAAGGGGCATCTCAAGAAAGCCAGAGGTATGATTCTTATCTCAGTCCAAAGGCCTGAGACCCAAGAGGAGTCCATGTCTCACTTCAGGTATGAAGGCAGGAAAAAGGTAGACTAAGCATTTGGACAGGCATTCTTATTACTTCTAGGATGGTCAGCTGTTTTTGTTGTATTCTAGACTCAGATTGGGGAGCACTCATGTCAGGGAGGATGACTGCTTTATTTACGTCTATCCTTTCAATTGTTAATCTAATGAAAATGCCCTCACAGACACCCATAGTAACATTTTACCAAATATCAGAGCAGCCCCATCAGATGCTTGGAACCATGAGGAACTTGGCTTCCTGAGAATCACTTTTGTCTTGAGAGCAAAGGTATTTGACAGAAGAATTCTGGCTTGGGAGTTTACTTTATAAGCACAGAGAGAGGGAGAGAAGGAGGGAGGAAGGGAGAGAGAGAGAGAGAGAGAGAGAGAGAGAGAGAGAGAGAGAGAGAGATTGAAATGGCAACCAAGTTAAAATGTCACTGTTACAATCTTTATCTGTCGCTGGTGGCAACTTCTGGGTGAAAATGGTTTGGAAACATTGAGTTGGGTGATCTGTCAACTCTCTTTCAGCTATCACAGCCAGAAATCTAGACCGTGCTAAGAAACTCATGGATTCTTTGCTATGTTCTCCACAGCCATCAGGCCCCTAGTTAGAGTTCTGCCCTGACTGGGAGGTATCTGTGGGAGGTAGAACAGGTTCGTGTACTGAGTGATTTTCATGTATAACCCATCTTTCTGCCATTCCAATGTGCCCTCCGGGATTACTGAAGCGGAGAGTAAAAAACGTTTTCAAGATTGTTTTGACGTTAAGGTTCTGAGAGTGACGCCTGCTCTGTCAGCCATGTTTACCTAAGGGCTGAGCTGGCAACTGATTGAAGAGCTGGAGAGGTTATGGTGCACGGTGCTTGGGCAGTTTTTCCTTTGCCAGTGAGAATCTGGCAAGCACAGCTCGGTTTTGCAGCCAACACTGGCAGCAACAGAGCCTCCTGACAGGTTCCATTCTGACAGATCTTTTCTGCTGTGTCATCCCATGCCTAGCAGAATGCAGGGGCAGGCAGAACACATACATCACAATCTGCATCTTTTCTGTGCACCCTTGAGCTCATTTCTCCAGCCTTCTAGTGATTTTATAAATGGTCATTGCCCTCCAGTAAATCCTTCTCTGTGTCATCGGCTGCAGTCCCACACCCAACACTATGGTCATTGGCCTTTACTAACTTTTTCTTCTTTGACAACCCAGTGTCAGCAGAAGAGGTACGGGCCCACCCGTTCACTGATGTGACCCTCGAATGTGAGTTCTCCTTTATAGACAGCACAGAAAATCTTGAGTTTTACTGGGAAAGAGAAGACATAATAGAGGAGTATGATGTGGAAGACCGAGAGTTTTATCGCTTTTTCAAGTACTATGATTTCTTTCAAGTTTTCACAAAGGTGGTTTACCAGTTTTATGACAATGCAGAACAGCTTGAAGATCAAAATGCCTTATATGAGGGAAGAGTCTCTGTGGATCAGAATGAAATTTCTGAGGGCGTTCTATCCCTTCTACTGCGAAATGTGGATTTCCTGGATGAAGCTGTGTACAAGTGCTCAGCCGTCACCCCCAACGGGAGAGGAGAGAGCACAGTCAAGCTGATAGTAGAAGGTAAATGAACTTTGAGGATGAACTTGGTTTCAGGTTTGTTCTCGGTTCACAAGGATAGGCTCTAAATTTTCTCTCCTAGTGGTCTCATTTTCTAACTCAAATTAGTTTATTCCTATTATAAGAGTAGTGCAATATCAATTTACTTTCGCTAAAGCTGTTTCTCTGAACAAAAGGTGCTACCTCTGTATTGATGTGCATCACTCACTAACTTAATATGAATGAACCAAAGGGCAACCAAAGCTGTAATAGTTGAATCCCAAATGTTATACATTGTAACTGGGCCCCCTCCCTCCCTGTCTGATACAACAGTAGTCCTTCAGGAAGATGGTAAAGTCCGGCACAGCTTAGTGCGAATGGCACTGAACTAGGCATCGGGATGCTGGAGTTAGGGCAGTGGGCAATCCATTACCTTCTCTAGGCTCCACTCTTCTCACTGTTAATGCATAGCTTTCAGGGCTGGAGAGATGGCTTCTTAGTTAAGAGCATTGGTTCGATTCCCAGCACCTATGTGGCTCACAATTGTCTGTAACTCCAGCTCCAGGAGATCCAACCACCCTTCTGGCCTCCATGAGCACTGGGAATGTCCATGGTGCACAGACATATATGCAGGAACACATAGACATAAAATAAATTTTTTAAAAAATCTAAAAAATATTTTCAAAAACATTGATTAGGCTGAATCCATATTCCCCCTTGAACCTTTACCCTCCAGTATTGCATGGCAAATTGTCCTTTCTGACAGAGAGCCCATGGTTCTGTGAGTCCTACAAGGCAGCCTCCCTCTGGGGTGAGAGCTGAAAGAGATGGGAAGGTGGTGAGAATTGTTTCTCAATTTTTTTTTCTATTTCTGTTTGGAGACAGGGTCTTTCTATATAGGCCACTCTGGCCTTGAACTCATAGTAGTCCCCCTGCCTCTCTGAGTAGTGGAAATTTCGGGAATGTGCCACATTTAATACTTATCTTCTGTGATTCTCCTATCTAAGTACTAAGTAGGCCTGACCCTGCTTAACTTCCAAGGTCAGATGAGATCTGTTTTTTCAGGCTGGTATGGTCATAGACACTTCTGTGGTTCTCACTGGGGCATCTGAGCTCAGTGGAGAGTCTGGAATGAACCCGCAGTAAGAAGGAAAGATTCCCCCAAATAAAAATAGCAGCAGCAGGGGCCTGGATGGCAAGAGGGTGCACATATCTTGATTTTCTCTCGCTATGCTTGGATCAAAATTTAGCTACAACGAACTTCAGAACATGTTGTCTCCATCAGGGTTAGTATAAACACTGAAGGGTTGAGCCTCCTGGGAATAAAAAAAAAAAAAAAAAAAAAAAAGAGGAACTAATTATTTTGTTATTTTTTTTTCCCCACCAGATTCTGAAATGCCCCAGGTGAAGTTTGACAAGATTGATGATGAAGATGTGGTTACTTGCACGTCCAAAGGCTGGTATCTCACACCCAATGTGACCTGGCTGGACCGGGGAGAAAGGGACCTGAGTAACCACAGTACCGTGGAGGTCTTGGAGGAGCAGGTGAATGGTTTGTACAGAGTGTACTCTGTCCTCAGATACCCAGTCAAGTTAAATGAAAAATACGTCTGTCATATCACAGAGACAAATGAAAACAACCGGCCCATCAGATCCATCCGGCGGTACCCAAGTAAGTACAGATCTGAGGGGACAGTGAGAATGCTCTGGGCCTCACCACACAGATGTCAGCACTCATTAATATTTACTGAACGCCAAATGTGGCAAGCACTTCTCAGCACTATAGGGATTTAAAGAAGCCTCAAGAACATGAGCTTGTAGCCTGGGGTCAGAAAGGTAGTGAGGTGGACTCCCCCTGGGTTTGAAAAAAGATTATGCCCCAGGGAATGACAGCTCTTGTCCAGACAGAAGTGGCTGTTATTTCTGGTGAGGCTTCTGCTCCTCTCTTAAATACGTGAGCTTCCTCATGTGACAGGCTGACTAGTCATAGCCACCATTTGTTGTGCACTTAACCTGTGCCTGGAACTTGACATATGTGTGTGTACATGTGTCTGTGTGTGCATGCATGTTGGGGGTGCATATGCATATGTGTGTGTGCAAATATGGAGGTCAGAGTCTGGTGCTAGTATTCTTCCTCAGTTGATCTCCAATTTGTTTTGTTTTGTTTTTAGATAGGGTTTCTCTGTGTAGCCCTGACTGTCCTGGACTCACTTTGTAGACCAGGCTGGCCTTGAACTCACAGAGATCCGCCTGCCTCTGCCTCCCGGGATTAAAGGTGTGCACCACCACGCCCGGGTCTCCACTTTATGTTTTGAGAAAGGATTTCTTTCTGAACCTGGAGCTCACCGACTCAGCTGCACTGACGGGCAGCAAGCTCCACGATCTTCTGACTCTGCTCCTCCAGGGCTGGGATCACAGCTGGGCACTGCTGCACCCAGTTTTTATTTGGGTGCTGGAGAACAATACTCAGGCCTTCATGATCCTTCAGCTATCTCCCCAGCCGACATACATTAACATAGCCCAGCTAGATAATTGCTATTACTGTCCCTTTCTATCTGAAGAAATTAGGACTTTAAATAATTGGACAAAAATCTTGATTAATGAATACAAAATTTGAATTTAACATAATAGTGTCATATATGTCAAATATTATGTATCTGTAATTTACTAATATTAGTTATCAAGTTTAACTGGATGTCCTATATTTTATGTCATAAAATATAGTAAGAGAAACATTTAGTAAGAGAAGGAAAAATTGAAGCTCAGGGATGATAGGGATGGAGCAGTCACACCTCTACAAGATGAAAAGGGAGACGTTATAAGACTCTTTGCCTGTGTTAGGATGCAGACAAGGGTGCAGAATAGTGATTCCCTAGGCCAGCAGTACTGTCACCACAGGGAACTAGAGGACAGACCAGTTCGCAGGTATTTATCATGACCTATAGAAAGTGAATTCTGGGGGAGACTAAGCACTGAGTTTTGATATGGCCTCGAGGTGATTCTGACTCACACTCAAGTCTGAGAACTACTGGTGTAGGATGTAAGTCTTTGGGGGTGCTAACGACATCCAGAACACCCTGTCCTCAACTATAATTTATGGCATAAAATATAGGATATCCAGTTAAATCTGGTGTGGGGATAGGGTGCTGCCTCCTCAGAGCTACATCTAGTAGAGAGGCAAGCATAGCTTCTGGCTCCTTTCCCCCAGCTCAGCAAACAGGAAGAACCAGGTATACTCACACTTCCCACATGAGCCGGCCTTCCCTTCAAGGGCAAAAAGAGGGGCTCACTTATCTGCCAGACTTCTAAGTCTTTCCCACAGATTTAGAAGTGCTTGGTGTCTGGTCTGTGAATGTTAACAGTTGGCCTTGGACTCTCTACTGAGAACACTAGGATACATTCTTAATGAGTTGACTTAAAAAATACTGGTTTTTTAATCCCCTTAAATTTCAACACCCTTAAATGTCATAGAAACACCTAAAAGCACCCATGTTTAACTTCTCTTTGCATCTCCTCAGCTATTTGTTTATATGAGGCTCTGAAATCTGGCACCTACCTGTTTTCCCAGCCCTGTAGCTGCAGGGTCTCACTACACAGCCACTGCTCATTGCTGTGGACTTAACAATTCCTGTGGCTTTCAGACTATTTTTCTCACAGTGCCATACTTTTGTGTAGACTCTGCCTTTCTTGGAATACCTTTCTTTTCCTGATCTGCCTCAGGAACTCCTGACCATTTCCGAAGACTTGGCTCAAATTCGAAGCCCTTGTCTTATGCTGATTTCTATTTGTTCAATATTTTGCTCATTTGCACATCAAATATTTGTTGAGCTCTGACTCTGTGTCACAGTCTCTTTGTAAGTACTAGACACACACCAGTGAATAAAGTGAATTCTTACACTCTTGAAGTTTTCACAGTGTTAGTCGGAAGGAAACACACAATAAACAGCTCATTGAAATGTGTTGTATGTCACCATATAAGCCCATTTACATGAAATTCAATACCAGGAAAAATCCTCTATGCTGTGTGAAGGAAGTCAGAATAGTGGCAACCCTTGGAGTAGGGGTGCAGAGAGACTGGAAGAACATGAGGGGATTTCTGGGGTGCTGGTAAGAGTCCACTTGATGTGTGTGCTGCTTATATGGTAGTATTCAGTTTGTAAGGGATTTACATTCACTCTGGGGCTGGTCACATATGCTTTTCTTTATAGTTTTCAATATAAAGGAAAGCATGAAGTATAACATATGGTGAATAGCCACATAGAGGAAAACAAAACAATGGAGACAGATTAGAAAGAAGGGAGTAGACAGGGAGAGTTGTAATGTTACACTGTCCATAGACAGCCTCCCTTCAATCTTAAGTTTCAACAAAGACTTGAATAGAGCTGTAGAAGCCAGGCCCAGAGGCAGGCAGGGAAAGGCAGGCTTGAAGAGCAACACGGAGGCGATGGGTTGGAATGGAAACAGTGGCAAGGTGTGGGAGTTAAGCTAGTAGAAAGAGGAGGCTAGCAGTGTGTGATTTCTAGTGGATCTTTATAAGGATTTTGGATTTTCTCATATTGTGGGAGGAGATGTAAAGCCACTGGAAGAGTGAAATGGTCTGACTTCTATTTTATAAAAATCTTTCCTGTTACTCTTGAGGGTGGACACAAGAGAGGCAAGGGTGGGACCAGGGTGGCCAGTTTGGTTGTTATAATCCAGGTAAGAGAAGATGGCATCTTGACCACAGGTGTTAGGAGTGGAAGTAACAAAAAAAGATTGTGTTATGTTTACATTTCTCAAGGGAGAACAACAGAGTTTGTTGAAAGACTAAATGAAGGATGCAAGGGAAAGAGAAGAGTCAATGATCGCTAAGACTTTCTCTCAGCAAGTGAATGGGTATTTCCACTACTTGTCCAGGAAGTCTTGGGGTTTCTTTGGGGACATCTTTAGTTAGAGAAGCCCATGTGAACCATTGAGGAGAATGCTGAATAGGTAGTCACATATTCAACTGAGAGAAAGAGACAGGCTTAGAAGCAAAACTGGGAACTGTGAACCACAGATGGGATTTCAAATTCTGAGACTGGATGTGCTCATTGTGGAAGTAGAATAAATGTAAAAAGAAGCAAGCAAGCAAACAAACAAACAAACAAAGTCCAGGTTCTGAAGTTTAGGCCCCTTTCTCTGTCCTTTACTCACTTTTAGCCCTTTGTGGATCAGGGAGATGAAGGGAGCACAGGAAAGGAAAACTAGAAGGCATAAACAGTGAAAGAAACTGGAAACCAGGAGAATGTCATAACCTGAAAGCCAAGGGGGGAGGGAAGCATTTCAGAGAGGGAGGAATGTTTAATTGGGCAGAATGCTACTGGTGGGTCAAGAAAGATGAAGATGGAGAATAGATTATTGAGAGAGGACAAGTTAAATAGGAGTCAGCTGATGAGTGAGTGTAAGGTTAGGCATGACAGTGCTGAGAAAGAATAAAACAATCATCTAGAAGAGAAATAGAACTTTTTTTTGTAGCACTAAAGGTATGTTTGAAGTTCACGCTCATTAAACTAAAATGAGGACACTGGGCATTGTTGTGTGTTACCCTCCAATCTCTGTTGAGTGTAGACATACATTGATAATAGAATTGGGTCGTCCAGATGTTAGGGGTTTGTCATGCTGCATAACTGATGGAGACAGAGGGGTGTGGAGTGGTGGTATAAGGATCAGCCCTGGGATTTAAGCTAAACAGGGAAAGACAAAGGATGAAGGTGAGGAAAGTACAGAGAAAAGGTGGTAGGAGAGCCAGGGTTGTGTCTTTGGCTAGAACACTTGCCTAGCATTCATGCAGCTCTAGATTCAGCCCCTAATGTCTCCTCAGAAGTGGTAGAGTCATTGGATTATAGGTCCTAGTGACATTCAAAAAACAACTATTTGAGTTGGGGGACTTGAGATGTTGAATCGGAAAGACCGAAGCACTGTCTTTCTGAATAGGAAGATGCTCAAAACTGACAAAAAGGAGAGGTCATAGTTATTGCTAATGAAGTAATCTAAGTACTAACCATGGGAGAGTGACTAAAATAAGATGTAGGGGAAAGATCTTAGAAGAGAAGAGCTTAGAAGGCTCAAATGGATGGGTAAACATGGGATATGTCATTGACACCAAGAATTAAGAAATAGAAAGCTTCCAAGAGCAGCAGCTAAGTCAAAGAGTGGTGAGAACTGAAGAGGGACAACAGAAAGTTGTAACATTCTAAGCTAGAAGTTTGTAGAGTGATAGGAAGGGAATGTTCCAGTCTGCAGGCTTTCCTTGTCTGGGGTGATTTCCTCCCAGCACATCCTGGAATGTGATGTGAGTTGCTGACCTGTGACATCAACTTCCTCACCGTCTGTCCCAGTCCCACACACCTAACAGATAAGGCAGGGCTGCCCTGAGGCTCTGGGCCTATGCTGCCCTTTTCTCTTTTTCTCTCTGAGAGTTGATAGGAAATACTATTTTTTCCCTTCCTGTTTCCTTTATTCTTCTCTACTTGTTCTCCAAAAATATTTGTTGAGTGAATGAATAAATGAACTAGTAAATCAAACTTTTGTCTTATAAATGGACAGCAATTAAGTAAATACTTTTAGAGTATTTTAGAGCCCCTTAGTGGGCTACCATTCTTAGAGGGAACAGAGAATCCATTGCTCACAGTTTTTCCTTCTTTTATGGCTCTAAGAACGCATTACAGCTGAACTGCTTCCAATATAAAAACTAACATTCATGTTTTTTCTTTCTCTTCCTCCCCCTACATCCCCCCCTTTTTTTTTTCCAGAGAAAAGGTTCAGTGACTATAACTATTAAAAGATTTGAATGATACCTTCCTGAGAACCCAAGAACCTGCCGGGCCCTTGGTCAGTGGAGTTCCTGGTTTCTCTTTCTCTTTTTGTCCTGGATACTTACTGATCAAAAACTTAAAATAAAACAAAGCAAAAAACTCCACACAAACAAAAACAAAGAGGCAATCAGTCCAGAGTGTTACATATTAACAGAGTCTTGCTTTTTAAATCTTTTTCTCTTTTGTTTAAAGACTTGTTCTACTTAGTCTCATTCTTCCAACATGTTAAATTCTGAGTAAAATTCAGAAGTCTTCAGTGCAAAATGAAAGAAGATTAAAATCCTGGTGGACTGTGTGTCTTTTGTCTGTCTCACTGGGGTGCACATTAGTGTTGGATGGCTTGTGAACTCAGAGCAGAGGGAATATGCTCTAGCTTCCTCTTCCTTCGTCAAGTTTCATTTGGTTTTGGTAATGATGTTATTTGGGTACTTTTCCAACCAAGAAAAGCCTCAGAAAGAGGTACCTTCCCCAAATTATCATGAATATGTCTGCTAAAATCCTTTTATGCATTATTGGACAAAGACTGAGGACATACTGGACATTCACAGGTGAGGCTAACTCCTGAACTTTTCTGTATGTCTACTGACATTTAATCTTCATTATTCTTGTATCTAGATTTCTTTTTTTTTTCTTTATTTTTTATTTCTTCAAGTTACATCTCAGCCGGGCGGTGGTGGCGCACGCCTTTAATCCCAGCACTTGGGAGGTAGAGGCAGGCGGATCTTTGTGAGTTCGAGGCCAGTCTGGTCTACAAAGCGAGTCCAGGACAGCCAGAGATATTCAGAGAAACCCTGTCTCGAAAAAAACAAAAACAAAACAAAACAAAAAGTTACATCTCAATCGCAGTCCCCTCCCTATTCCCCCTCCAGTCCCACCCTCCCACCCTCAACCCCCCATCCTCTTCCCTTTTTTTTTTTCTTTTAAGTTTAAGGTATATCTTATTTCCCCCTACAGTTTCTCCTTTCAGTCCAACAAATGGCTCTTTCTCTTATAATAATAAATACAATACAGTACAACAGAGGTAATTAGGCCACAGTTATGAGGGTTATATGGCTTAACATACATTCCCAATGACCAGTCCATATGTATTTGGTACCTGACTTTAACATTCTACTATCTAAACATCTCCATGAGTTTAAAGTTCTATATCTGACTCAACATTCATACTAATTGCAACACAAATTTAAAAGTATCTTCTTAGATGTATAACACTCTCTTGACTCCTAAACAACTCAAAATTTAATTATGAGACTTTATCTATCTGTTCTTAAATCACCTCAGAGACCTGAGAGGGATAAATATATCTGATTTTATAGGAAGTACAGGGTCTACAGCTTCCCAAACTAAGAAATGACATACCAGTGGCTGCCTGGACAGTTCCCATTTTCTCTCCATACATTACAGCATCGCTCTTCAGTCGTTTGGCCCCGCTTCTCTGACAGACATTGATTGTAGAGCAGGGGTTATGAAGGACTTACCTACCCTGTCTTGGCAGAGCTAGGCTGTCGACTTACCTGCTTCCAGGTTTTGTCCTTTTTTGACAGCATTCTGTCTACAGTTGGAGCAAGGGGCTTTTCCTACCAAGAGATAGGCTTGCGACTAATTCAATCATCTCCCACTGGAGATTCTTCGATGCTCATCTTCTACTTGGAGGAGAATAGGGGGTGCTGTCAGGAGTTGATATGTCTTGATATAAAAAAATCTAAAGTTACGAAAACATCTTTGAATGCCATATTCTGCAGATCTCATGAGGTTTTTGAAGAGGCCCTATCTATCTCTTATATTAGGGTAAGCAGATGTTGCTTGTCTCTTAGCAGGTTTATTTCTGATTAGCTTAGCAAGTAACTATAATAGGCTGTCATAGTACCTAACAGAATGACCGGCTTGCATAACCATTAGTTTGCATTTCTTAATTATCCTAAACAGTTCCTGACAGTTAGTAGTAAAAGGCCGAAACATCACATTTCATTTTTTTTCTTTACCTCCTAACCCTTCCATCCCATTTCTCTGGGGTGGGGTGTCCTTATATAACAGTCCCTCATCTCAGTTGAGAGGTCGTATGAGGGCCAAGAGCCTCTTCATTCATTGGGGATCTACGCAGCAGTACCATCAGTGAAAAGTGTCTCGTTGCCCGGGAGAGAGAACTACTAAACAAACAAACCAATAAGCATACAATAGATAAAAAGGACTAAAAAAACAGAAAAAATATAACTAATATATAAAAATAAATAAAAAATAAAAATTAAAAATAAGAAATCTATGTCCAAGTTCCCTTTGGTGTGTTAGTTGTAGTATTGATACCTTCTACTATATAGCTAAAATCCTACTATAAGTGAATAGATGCCATATGTGTCCTTCTGAGTCTGGGTTAGTTCACTCAGGATGAGCTTTTCTAGTTCCATCCATTTGGCTGCAAATTGCATAATTTCATTGTTTCTGATAGCTGAATAATATTCCATTGTGTAGATGTACCACAGTTTTTTAACCCATTCTTCGGTTGGTATATAGATTTTTTTTTTAAATATTTTATTTATTTGTTGTATAAACAGTGTTCTGTCTGCATGTATGCCTGAAGCCCAGAAGAGGGCGCCAGATCTTATTATGGACGGTTGTGAGCCACCATGTGGTTGCTGGGAATTGAACTCAGGACCTCTGGAAGAGCAGCCAGTGCTCTTAACCTCTGAGCCATCTCTCCAGCCCGGTATATAGATTTCTAAATCTCTCCCACCTCTACAGTTTTTGTAAATAGATTTTATTTACCACTCTGCTATGGTCTGAATTTTGAGTTCCCCACCAAATTCATTCTTTGAAATCTTACACCAAAAGTAGTGGTAATGAAAGACAGAGGAATCCCTGGGAAGTGGCTGGGTCCTTAAAGCAAAGCTCTTGTGATGAGATCAATGTTGATGTGAGGGGCCCTTTTCTTCTCTACCCTGTGAGGACAGATGAGAGGTGCCATGTGTAAACCTAGCTAAAGGGAGTTCTTGTCAGACACCGGATCTATCGGTACTTTAATCTTGGGCTTTCCACCCTTCACAACGATGAATAAGCCATCTTGAGGATGATATTTTGTCATAGCCGAATATGTGAACTCAGGTGTCCTCCTTTGTTCCTTTTTGGGGGACCTGAGTGTGGCAATGTCTTTCCTGGTATTTAAGTTCACGGGACTCAAGCTTAGGTTATAGACAGAGGAGAACACGGTAATGAGACACTGAGAAGAAAAAAAGAAAAGAAAATTGTTCATGGACTATTTTTTAAAATTTATTTATTGTCTCACGTATTACATACTGACTATGATTTCCCTTCTCTCTTCTCCTCCCAGTCCCTCCCCTACCACCTCCCCTTTCCTCTAAATCTACTCCAACTCTGTTTCCCTTCAGAAAAGAGCAGGTGACCCAGAGCTATCAACCAAACATGGCATACAAGTTACAATAAGATTGGGCACATACCCTTATATCAAGGCTGGACAAAGCAACCCAACAGGAGGAAAAGGGCCCCACAACAGCCAAAAGAGTCAGAGGCAGCCCTACTCCCACTGGGAAACAAATTTTTTTTTTTTTTTTTTGGTTTTTCGAGACAGGATTTCTCTGTTTAACAGCTCTGGCTGTCCTGGACTCACTTTGTAGACCAGGCTGGCCTCGAACTCGCAAAGATCCGCCTGCCTCTGCCTCCCAAGTGCTGGGATTAAAGGCGTGCGCCACCACCGCCCGGCGGGAAACAAAATTTTTAATCAGCTCAAAACCTTAATTTTGTTAGGTGATTTAGGTGATAAAATAATTTTATTACTGGGCATAAAGAATATATCTCCTTCTAAAACTTCTGTATAGGATAGCCCAGGAAGGAAACAAACCAAGGAGACAGACCTGTGCAATTATAAAGAAATGATACCTATTTTATTTTTAACTTTGTTCTTTTCAAATACTTATTTATTTATTTGTATGTATGTATATATGCTGTGTGAGCTATGTTACCAGGTGGATGCATTTGTTTACTCACAGACACCAGAAGGCATGAGTTATGAGAAATTGTGAGCTGCCTGATGTGGGTGCTGGGAGCCAAGCCCTGCTCCTCTGTCAGAGCAGTAAGTGCCCTTAACCACCGAGCCATCCCTCTGGCTCCTGTTATTTATATTCTTAAGATAAGCATTGAGGAACATGCTAAAGGTTGCTCACACCTATGGGAAAACCAAGCTGGATGTGGACCACTTTAGGTGGCCTGACCTGAATCAAAATGAGAGGCCGTGTAGATACGATTAGACTATCACAGACGCATGTGTTAATTCTGAGAGTTCAACAATTTCATTATAGGTAGCACCTACTGGAAATTAAATAAATTTCCTGTTTATGCAACAACCAAAAAGAAAAAGAAAACATTATAGAATGGGAGTGAGAGGTATGCAGATTTGTCTCTTGTTTCTGTGTATTTCTAGTTCTCTAGTCTTGAATAAGTTCCTAAGTTTACGCCTACATGTTCCTTGTCTGTGAGACATCTCTCACACAAGGCTAGCATGAGAATTGAGGCAATTCAAGAGTTGAAAAAATTGATAATCATGGTACTTGACACAACATTTCCTGTATGCCAGAAAATTTAAAATTAACACACATCAGCTCATTTAATCCTAAAAAAAAAGAGGTAAATACTATACTATTATTATGTCGATTTAAAGAGGAAATGGAGAGACAGGAAGTTAAAAAAACTTCCAGAGCATAAAATGTAGGAGCAGCAGGAAACCCCACAAAAGCAGGGGAGGATATGTTATGGTTGTTAGCTTGGTGTTTTTGTGGGACTCCTAGAAATGTGAGTGGGAGTGTCTCAGATTCTTTTGGCTGCTCTTGGGACCCTTTCCTACTGGATTACCTCCCCCAGCCCTGATATGAGGATTTGTGCCTGTTTTATTGTAATTTATTTTGATGGGTTTTATTGATGTTCCTGGGAGGCTTGCTCTTTTCTGAAGGGAACCAGGAAGAGTGGATCTCAGGGAGAGGTGGAGGGAAGGGAAACTGTGGTCAGGATATACTGTATCAGAGAAGAATAAAAACAAAAGAAAGCAAAACAAAACAAAAGATGGAAGAGCAGATCCAGAGTTACCAGTCACAATAAAATCAATGTTCAGGAATGTGTTAAAATACATTGAAATATACTAGGGTCAATACCATTGTGGCCAAATATAATCTTAATTTTGTATCAATATACAAAGATCAATACCAATGTAGCCCTATACAATCTTAAATTTGCATTAATATACAATGATCAATACCAATTTAGCCAAATATAATATTAATTTTGTATCAGTATACAAAGGTATAAAGCTATATTCAATTATCTGTCCTTTTTTCTTGTTCTTTCCTATACTATGTCTATGTCCCATTTTTCTCAAGTCTGTTCACTCCTATATAGGAGAGAAAGGAGGATACAGAAAAGCAAAAGAGAGAAGTCCCTGGGTCTAACCTCCAAGCACAGGATTCTTTTGTGGAGGAAACTTGGACAAATATTAATTGCTACTAATCAATAGTCGCTGAACACTAGACCCATGATTGAGGCAGAACAATGGAGACAGGTGCAGAGTGTCATCTTTGGAGTCTGTGTGCTTAAACGTGGACAATATAGAACCAGGTGTCACTCAGTCACTGGCCTCTACCATGTTCCTGAATTATTCACCAGCTACGTGACAGAGCAATCACGAGAAAACTAAAGTCCACTGTCTCCCATCAAGCATTTGAATTCTAGTTTGGCCTGGACAAGATGATTGAATATAAAAATAAGGCACAAACAAGGCATGCCTATTCGCATCCTAATTTTGTTGGAATTCAAACTGAAAAGGCTCATTTTTTTCTTTCTCCCTCTCTTTCTTTTCTTTCCAGACATCCCCTACTGAATCTTCCAGCACTGAGCAATGTCACAAGTCACAGAGCAGACTATACTATGATAGTCTGGAAGGTGATGTGTTTTTATATTGTCTTTTCCACAATAATGGTAAACCAAAGACACAAATTTCTGGCTTGATAATGCTTTGTGTCTGGACCATCCCATGAAGATAGGATGAGTGAACTGGCCCCAGCACGAGCCAAATTGAGACTCCCTTGTAAAGACATATGATACATCACTTACTCGAGGGGACCCAGAGAAGCACAGTTTTGGGAACAAAGTCTTGAGAAACCCTTTGGTCCATGAATATCCAGGGTAGGAACTTGATGTACTATGATATCAGATTGCCATATGGGGCAGGCATACAATCTCAAAGATGGCACTTAGTCACAGAAATTCACAAATGAATAACCACAGGTGCATCTCAGTGTTGACAAATTCCTAAGCCCAAGTTCTGAAACCAATGAAAAGAGAATTGCTGAAGGGCTCATAGTGTTGACTGAATAGAGTGGGGTGGGGAGACGGTCATAGAGGATGATGGAGAGCCATCAGATCATAAGATAGAGTCACAACTCAAGGCCCAAGGAGTAAAGTAATGCTCAAGCTCTTCATAAAGCAAATCCACCCCACATTCCTATACATAAAGCCCCCAGGGAAGCAAAGTTAATGTTATGCACAGTAGCAGACCCAAGGCACTTACAATTCATTTAACAGACACTGCAGAATTCTTTTCCAAGACAAGACAGTGTTTTATGGGGCTCTCAATAATATTATAGCCTATTTATTTAAATTTTATTATTAATAATCTTATTTATTTTTGATCACATGACCATAATCTATTAGCAATTTATTTTGAAATTCATAGAACTTCTGCCACTTCCCAGGAAGAATTTGCCACTATGAAAATTGCTTTACTCCTGTAAACAGCTTAAAAACCAGACAAAACATATGAAGCAATTTTCCCCTCTCAGACGTTGGGCAACAGATCATAGGACTTTGGCTCCTAAGAGACACTGTCCAAAGGAAGATCCTGGGCTGAGGCACAAAGAGGGAGAACCAAACTAAATAGAAACTAGATGTCTTGCTGAGGTAAAAAATAAAAAATAAAAGAGAGAGAGAGAGAGAGAGAGAGGAAAAGGAAAGAAAAAGGTGGGAGTTTAGAGGTGTTGGGATTTGTAATGTAGAGTAACGTAGAAGAGAAAGGGCAGAGAGAAAGAAGACAGAAAGAGCTTAGGGAATCTGTGGAAGCCTCAGTTTTCAGCTTTAAGTAGACGGAGTTCTCTCACATGTGCAATGATCCAAGGTCAGAAAGATTGAGGCAATGCCTGAGGCTGCAAGCACACAGCATTCCCAGCAGCCTCAGTAGAGAGACTCATAATGTACAGAACATGGAATAGAATCTGCAGGAAAGTCACCCACCCTGTAGCAGTTGAACTAAATTTACCTAAGTCCAAAGGGTGCTGGGGGCTGCCCTGACAATGCTTCAGAAAACACCACCTACAAAGGTCTGGAGCAACTCATAACGAATTCAACTCTTTCAACAAGTTAACCCAGTTCCTTTTCAGCAGCACAGCAGGATCTAACAGTTAACAATATAAAATTAAAATTTTCTCTCATCCAGGAGCTGGAGACATGACTCAGCTGGTAAAATGTTTGCTGCATGAACATAAGTACGTGGGTTCAATCACCAGCTCCCATGTTTAAAAAGAAAGCCAAGCATGGTGATGTAAACTTATTTATTTATGTATTGATTTTTATGTGCACTTTTTTTGGTGTTTGGCCTGTATGTATGCCTGTGTGAAGGAGTTGGATCCCTTGGAATTGGAGTCATAAGGCAGCTGTGAGCTGCCATGTGGGTGCTGGGGATTGAACCTGGGTCCTATAGAAGAGCAGCCAGTGCTCTTGACCACTGAGTCATCTTTGCAGTCCCAACAATGAGCGCTTATAATCTTAGCACTGGGGAGGTGGAGACAGGAAGATCCAGACAGTGTAGCAGGGTTGGTGGGGATACTCTGCCTCAAAAAAAGTGGAAGACGATTGTAGGAGACATGCTACTTCAACCTATGGCCTCTCCATGTGCATTCCCACATGCACATGCATAAGAACATGTCCATATATATACACACAAACACATGCAACATCCAACAAACATGCTGAGCATTTAACGATACAAAATAAATATGACTCACAAATATAAACATTTTAAGTATAGTCTGATAGAAATAGGTGACAGAGGGGCTGGAGAGATGGCTTAGCAGTTAAGAGCACTGGGTGCCCTTGCAAAGGACCGGGGTTCAAATCCCAGAACTCACATGGCAGTTTACAGCTGTCTGTAATTGCCAGGCATGGTGACTCATGCCTTTAATCCCAGCACTCGGGAGGCAGAGGCAGGTGGATCTCTGTGAGTTCAAGGCCAGCCTGATTACAAAATGAGCCCAGGACGACCAAGATATACAGAGAAACCCTGTCTTGAAAAACAAAGACAAAAAACAAAAACAAAAACCAGACAGAGATAACAGAAATTATACAGGTAGCATATACAAACCTTAAAACAACTGTTATACACAGGCTCTACATCACAAAGAAAAATCTGAGAAGGCTCAGGAAGCAAAGATACAAGAAGCTGAGCAGAACTCCTTTTGGTAAAAGTAGAATATCTGAAACGAAACAGCCTAGATTAAATACTTTAGAAAGAAACGCTGGTTAGCTTAAAGACTTAAGAAAAGAAATTATCCAGATGAAACATGGGAGAAAATCGTTAATAGAAATGAACATAGGATTGTGTAGAGTGACAGCCAGTGCTCCAACACACATGTAACTGGAGTGTGTGGAGTGACAGCCAGTGCTCCAACACACATGTAACTGGAGTTCTAAGGGGACAGGGTAGAAAACAATTTGAAAGAAATCATAATATTTTTTAAAAGTTTCAGGCAGAGAAAATATGAAAACTCGGTACTATAAGCAGCTGATGGCTTCTGGGGAAGGGAGCATAGCTGTTTTTTAAAAAGGTGTGGCCCCTGGCGGGTAGACCGTACTCCAGTGGATGGCCTCATGCCCGTTTATATATGGGCTGCACAAATTGGACTCAGTGAGATAAATCTGTATCCTTATCTATCTATCTATCTATCTATCTATCTATCTATCTATCTATCATCTATCTATCTATCTATCTATCTATCTATCTAGCATCTTCTCTATCTCTGTACTTATATATGTGTGTGCACATAAAGCAGACATAAAGTTGGGGTGGATCTGGTAGGAGTTAGGAGAAGGAGTGAAGGTGAATGTGATCAAAATACTTTGTATGCTGCCTATACGAAATTCTCAAGAATTAATAAAAATATATTTAAAAAAAGAAATGCCAGAGGAAGTTCTTTGTGCTGAGGTAAAAAGATCCCAAATGTAAATGTGGACCTAAACATGGAGGGTGAGGGAGATTCATAGGCTCATGAAACTCACAAGAAACTTAGAATCAGGGGCTCAAGAAACTCACAAGACTTGCTGGAGGGGAAAAGACTCAGAAGGCCTGTCCCTAAGGATACATAAGCCTCAAACATTTGGTTGCCCACAGGTTGGTTAGGGAGCTCCAGAATGCAGCTTTCAGGAGTTGCCACCCATGCTGGGGTGGGGCTTTGCTTCAGCTACCCAAGACACCATGCTCCTGAAGGTAACCTTTCCCTCCTGCTCCGTAAGTAACCTGAGAGACATTGGTTCGCATACTGGACTTAGAAGGAAGTATTAACTTGATCAGTCATTGCTTTCCCTTTCTGGGATGAATAGAAATTATCCCCAGGGAAAAAAAATCACAATGGGGTAAAGGGTTTGTTATTTTTGAAGTTATGCCTATGAGCATATATGTATTAGAAAACATGCAAGTGTTGAATTGCCCTTTACATTCAAATCACGTTTAAAAAAAATTTCTCAAACACAATCACCTTGGATTGTATTCTCAATTCTTCCAATTGAGTAGGATCCTGCCTTACTAACAATAATACGAAATCATGACAGGCCAGGGAACTCAGTTCAGAGGTAATGGAATTGTCTAGTAAGTTCCGGGCCCTGGGCTTGATTCCCAGCCCTATGCACTAAAGCTTAACAAACAAACTCGAATCATGACAGAGCTCCAGAGCTAGGAGTGTGGATGTTCACACGGATCTCCATGACAACACATTCTCTCTCTGAGATGCTGTTGCTGCTAGTATGGATACAAACTGAACAATTCTTTTGACTGAAACAACGTGGCAGGCTCTGTCTAAGACACCTGGAAAGATGGCTCAGCGGTTAAGAGCACTGGCTGCTTTTCCAGAGGTCCTGAGTTCAATTCCCAGCAACCACGTGGTGGCTCATAACCATCCGCAATGTGATCTGATGCTCTTCTGGCTGCAGGTGTGCATGCAGATAGAACACTGTATTCATAATAAATAAGTCTTTAAAAAATGAAAGAAAGAAAAGAAAGAAAGAAGAAAGAAAGAAAGAAAGAAAGAAAGAAAGAAAGAAAGAAAGAAAGAAAGAAGGAAAGAAAGAAAGAAAGAAAGAAAGACATCTGGAAACAGTGGCGAACAAAACGAAAGTCTCTACCGACACAGAATTTGCATTTCTGTAGGGAAGTTGAACAATAGCCATTAGATACCATACACAAATGAGACATCATCCTCAAAACTACTGAGGATGATGAAGGAAAAGGCAGAGTAGGGAAAGAGCATTTGAGAAGGTCAGAGAGTTATGGAGAGTTCTCAAGTGAGGTTGGGTCGTATTTTCCTCATGAGCCTAAAAACCAAAATCTAACTCCAATCCTACCATGAAAATTATTATAGCTTCCCACAATAATCGCTTCTCTGCTGTCCCATGGAGCAACAGCGGCACTGGTGAGGACAGTCACTGTGACTGGGCACTGTGAGTCAATCACAGAACACTCCCCTAGCAGGCCTGGAGTCCCGCATTCCATCTCCAGTAAACACGCACGCAAACACGCAGCACACACGCACGCACGCACGCACGTACAAACCACTTGAATAAAATCGAAGAAAGCTTCTTCTTAATGTCTCCGCGGAAATTCTACAGCTCCACGTTCCTGGTTCCTACAAGTCATCCCAGCTCTTGGGGGACAGTATTTGTGCGGGGAATCCTGACCCCGCAGGAGGTAGGACGTCTCCACTTCATCCATCTGTGGGAAAGGGTATTTTAAACTTCGTCTGTGGGGAAGGTATTTTAACAGCAGAGCGGGATCACTGTGTCTCTCAGCAGCAGGTGCGTGGGAGAGGCGAGTGGACTGGACTCACCAGCTGTGGACCTTAGGGGGCACAAAGCTTTGAATTCTTGAACTTTACCCCTACTCCTTCATCTGTTTCCAAACCTCTGCTCCTCCTAGCTCTCCGTGGAGGCTCTTTCCACAGCCTCGAGAATGTTTTTGCTGGATACTCCAGGAATCTGTACTCGGTCTTTTAGGTTCACATTTACAAGTAACTTTTCTTTAACTGAACTCACGGCTACCTTTGAACTGCACTGCTTACAGTGTTCAGGCTGCTCGTGGGTAGAGTTACAGGGAAACGGACTGGATGTTGGCGTGGATTCCCAAAAGTTCCAGTGACAGTGTTCATAAGCAATAGGAATCCTTTTCTTCTTTGGGTCCGTTTGTTTTTATTTTGTGCGTTTTAGCTTTTGCCTGGATATATGTTTGTGCACCACATGTATGCTGTGCCCACGGAGGCCAGAAGAGGGCATCAGATGCCCGTGTCCTGGAGTTACAGAGCGGTCATGTGAGTGCTGCCAACTGACCTCTGGTCCTTTGCAAGAGCGTGAGTGTTTCTAACTTCTGAGTCATCTCTCTAGTCCCATAAACAGTAGGTTGTCTATCCACAGTGGGTCATCTGAATAGAATAGCAGAGTGTCCCTGGACCAACTTTCCCCTCCACTAGTGTGTGCAGTTTGGCTTCCCTTCTCCTATGCTGGGATATAGTAAGTGGCACCATAATTGATAAGCCCTGAAATTAAGATCCCGCTTTGTAATACTCTGATAGCGTTTTCTTGGGCCAGGATTTCTCCAGTTCTTAGCTGCCTGCTCAACGAAATGGGCATAGAAATCTGTGCTTCGGGGGTTGTTGGTGGTTAAATGAGATTACCTCCAGCACATATGCAAAAGCAACTGAGACCTACTGTATCTGGAAGGAGAGTTATCTATACAGAGCACGAGGGCACACATAACCACCCACCCACCCACCCACCCACCATATTGTTTCTCTAAATCTCCTAACAGAACCCCGGGGTTCTGAATCATTCACGTTTCTTCTAACACAGAGTATTTAAAACCTGCTCTTGTGAGAATTATGAATGACAGACCTCGGGAGCAGAGATAGTATTGTTTAATTCAGTGAACACTGATTAGCATTATCTGCTAATCACTGTGCAGCCCAGGTAGGGCTGCACCTGGGAAGAATCAACCCAGTGCTACTTCGGCGCCTCGTACAGTGCCTGTTATACACAGTAGGTAAGCGGTACCCACTTCCTGCTTACTGACACGGTTCATACTGGTACAAGCCAGCACAATCATAAAACCAGCTGGCAAATCTCTGCTGCCTCATACTTGGATCCTGGAGACCCTTTAATATGCCACAGACTGGGTTTGATGATTGAAAAAAAAAAGCATCATACAAAACCCCTCACCTAACTTTTCAGAGTGGCATTGTTACCTAGTAGCACTTAGATACTACCATGCAAATTATATGTGCACGATTTCCATAAAAGCCAGCCAACGAATGTCAATTAGTGGTCATTAATATGCAATCAGAGTCTCATTTGAAAATTATTAAGGGCCCAGGATGAATTACACTCGGCTGCCCTCTTTTAATGAAAACTGCTATGAGGTACTTGATGTTTTTTCATCAGCCAAACCGTCAGGCGTCATAAGGAATCAAGACTGGCAGCAGCAGAACCAGAGAGACTGGTTGATAAGCTGAAGGCTTCAGAGCTGGGTTTTGGACAGCTCAGGTTTTACCTGCTGCAGCAGAAAGCCTTGCCCATCTCAGTCCTCAGATCATGGGTTCATTAAGCTACTGTGCTAACAGAGCACGGTGACACTGAGCCCCAGGCTAAAGGACATTCTTAAGAATGCCACATGGCTGAGTGAGGATCACTGTGTTCTACTACACAAAGAAGTGTGAGTGCCAAGGCCTTTGGAGCCCAGGGCCTCATCCTGGAAAGCCTTCTGTCATGGGTCCTTGTAAATGAGCTCACACACTATCTGTGAATTCCAGTTTGAACTGGACATTGGATTTCCCTAAACTGTAGTTCAGCATTGCTATGTAATCCACATCACTTGTGTGGGAGCAATTTGAGCTCTTTGAGGAGAAAGACGGGAAATGCACCAGTCACCCCGTAGCCACTTCCTGAACAAACTACACAAAGCCTGTCTAGAACTGAGGGATTTCTCCTCTTCCTCCTCCTCCCCCTTTTTTTCCTTTTCTCATCCTCCTCCACCCCTTCTCCCCTCTCCCTCTACATCTTGCTAGCTATGCTGCCCTGCCTGGCCTTGAATCCTAACAACTTCTAAGTGATGATGGTGGTTATTGACTGGATTTGATGAGAACCTTACTTCCACATAGGAAATACAGAATCCTATCAGGGTTTAAACTTCACAAACCCTTGAAATAACTTACTTCAGGTTACTCTGACAAAGCTCACACACACATGCATGCTTCAAGCCACTGGAGTTTTTCTCTAAAATCAATTTCATGGAAGTATGATTAAGAAATTGGAATTAGTCGGGCATGGTGGCACACACCTTTAATCCCAACACTTGGGAGGCAGAGGCAGGTAGATCTCTGAATTCAAGGCTATCCTGGTCTACAGAGCAAGTTCCAGGATAGCCAGGGCTACACAGAGAGATCCTACCTCAAAAAACCAAAAGAAAAGAAAGGAAAGAAATTAATTAGATAATTAAGAGATTGTAAGAACCAGAGGGGGGATGGAGGTCACTAAGGAAACAAGACACGGGACAATAGACGCACACATGAACTCACAGAAACTAGTAGCATATACAGGGCCACAGGCCTGCAGCAAACGGGATCCTAGAACTGAGAGAAACAGGCACACACCCCCATCAGCCCAGAAGAAGCAAGCTCCAATTGATAACCATTTACATATGAAAATTTAATTTTCTCCAAAGGAATCTCACCGAGAAAACAAATAGCTCTTTTTGGTTTTTGTGGGGGGTTTTTGTTTTGGTTTTTGAGACAAGGTCTCTCTGTGTATCCGTGGCTGTCTTGGACTCTATTTGTAGACCAGGATGGCCTTGAACTTGTAGAGATTCACCTGCCTCTGCCTCCCAAGTGTCAGGATTAAAGGCATATGGCACCACAGCCTGGCAACAAACCACTCTGAAGAGTAGACCCCATGCCCAGCTATAGATGGCCAACACAAAATGAACTGATGGCGTCTTTGGAAGTTCTTTGTCTTATAATGTGTCAAGGCTTATTTATTTATTTATTTATTTATTTCCGTACAGGTCCTTTGTGTATATATTATGGCTTCTGATTTTGTATTTTAGTGGGATTTTTGTGTGTGCAAATGTGTAAGTCTCTGCATCTGTATGTGTTTTGTGTGTGTGTGCATTTTCTTTGACTCTTTTTCTTCTGTTTGTTTTGTCCAATTCTGACTGGTTTGTTTTTATTTTTTTCTTATTTCATATATAGTTGTTATTTTCTAATGAGACACAGAAAGGGTGTGAATCTGGATAGGAGAGGAAGTGAGGAGGAGTTGGGAGGGGTTTGAGGAAGGGAAACTGTAATCAGAATATATTGTATGAAAAAAAATCTACTTTCAATAAAATAAAAAAAAACAACCTTTTCATCATTCAAGTCATGATTCTTGAATGATTCAGTCATATTTAAGAAGGTTGTGAACACTTTCCTGGAGAAAGCCTCTGTAGAATATTTATTTATTTTATTCATGTATTTATTTTGGTTTTTCGAGACAGGATTTCTCTTGGTAGTCCTAGCTGTCCTGGACTCACTTTGTAGACTAAGCTGGCCTTGAACTCACAGAGATCTGCCTGCTTCTGCCTCCTGAGTGCTGGGATTAAAGGCCAGCCTACCTACCTCTCTTCTGCCCAATCCAGGCTGCAAGCACTTTATTCAGCCAATCAGAGACAATTAGCAGGCAAGGATACACGGCATCATTTGGCATACATGAGAATATGCTTGTTTGGGGTATAAACAGATTTTGAGAGACCAGCAATTAACATTTAAATACATTAGCAGAATAAGACAAACCACAACAAGCATCAAATATACAATATCGAGGGGAGACCACAGCACCCCCAAACCTAGTTATTCCAAGTGAAGACCCTCATTTCAAACCGCAACTCAGATGAAGTCAGGAGTAAACACATTTAAATTAAGCAATTTGTATAGTGTTTTCATAATACAGGTATGTCTTTGTGGCCATCCACAAAGTGTGATGCACATAGATGATAAAGATCATAAACTATGATACCAATTAAAACGATTTAATGATAATCTTGAATCTGTCTTTTAACTGGAGTAATCTATTTATATGTTAGGTAATTACCCACACACATATGTTTAACAATTCATTAGGTTATGTGCTTTACTTGTCCAATCTCTTTTATATTCCTTTTCTTGTATTAAAAAAAAAATTCCCTATCAGCTTTTAGAAGACAGCCCCATTAAACTGGGCTTGTAATGTATGCATATAATCCCCACACTCAAAATGCTGAGGCAGGAGGATTACAAACCTGAAGCTAGCAAGCGTTCTACCCTGATCTACATTCAAGCCCCTATGTTGTCTTTGACTTATTTACAGTATTACACACTTTCACATGAAATTTTCAGGATACCAGTTACTGCAAAAGGCATCATGGGACTGAATGGAATCTATTATCAGTTAGGGGAGAAATGACATCAACTTGTTTATAGGTCTTTGTAGATCCTATTGAAGTTTTTGTATAGATGTCAAGTCTATATGAAAAAAATAGTTTTATTACTTCCTTGCCTGACTGAATGCCTTCCCTTCTGCTTCTTGCCTTACTGCAGTTAGTATCACCAGCTCAACACTGAGCAGAAATAGTGAGAGTGAACATCCTTGTCTTGTTCCTGGTACTGGGCGGAAGTACCTGATCTTTGACATTAAATAGCGTGTCAGACACAGATTTTGCATAGGTTCTCCTTACTACGTTAGAGAAGTTCTCTTCTAGTCCTAGTTTGTTGACACTTTGTACTTCATAGCTCGGGCTTCATAATGACACTTTGTACTTCATAGCTCAGGCTTCATAATGACACTTTGTACTTCATAGCTCAGGCTTCATAATGACACTTTGTACTTCATAGCTCAGACTTCATTATGTTTATTGAATTGTCTCTAGTTTGTGTCTTCTAAGAATTTTTCCCATTTCACCTAAAATGATGAAATTACTGGAGTAGAACTGTTTAGAAGCTCCCTTGTTATCCTTTTATTCCTGTTAAGTCTGTAGTGAGGTCACTTCTCCCTCACTCCCTCCCCTCCCCCTTCTCCCTGCTGACCCAGATCCCAAGATATAGCCCTCACTGGCCTGAAGCCTGCTCTGTAAACCAGGATGTCCTCAAAGTCACAGAGATCCACCTGCCTCCGCTGTGACTGAAGAGAGACTGAAGGTGGTACACCAAGCACCTTGGTACTTTTCTCATTCTTAGTATAAGTAATTTGTTTGCATTTGCTCTTTTTCTCCCTGGTCAGTCTAATGGTTTATCAATGCTATTGATCTTCTCAAGGGGCTTGTCTTTGCTTCCCTTGATTTCTTCTGCTTTCTAAGTCCATTCTACTAAATGATGCTTAGACATTTATTGTTCCTTTTATTTTGGTTACTTTGAATTTCATTTCCTTTTAGTTGATTAAGATGAAAGCTGAGGATATTGAAGCTTTCTTTTTTGTTGTTTGTTTATTTATTTACTTTATAGAAAAACTCTTCCTCTATAGTTCACGCTACTTTGAAACTCACTACGTAGCCCAGGTTATCTTAAAATTCACAGCAGTCTTGCTGCCTTACCTTCCTGAGTTCTAAGACCACTAGTATATGCTTTGCCTGGTGAGACTTCTCTCACCAGCATTCCCTGCTATAAATTTTTATCTAGATACTGATTTGATAGGTGATTTTCCACATTCATTCAGTGAAAATAATTTCTCTTTTGATTTATTCTTACTTCATTTTTTACCTTTAGTTACTTTTGTTTTCTTTTGTTTTTTAAAGCAGGGTCTCACTGTGCAGCCCTGGCTGGCCTGGAACTCACTATGTAGACTAGGCTGTCCTTGAACTCACAGAGCCCTGCCTGTTTCTGCCTCCTTAGCGCTGGAATTACAGGTGTGTGCCATCACATCCAGTTGGCTTATGTACATGCATATGAATGTGTGTTCGAGTGCATGTATAGGGTAAGAGTCAAGACCAAGTATCTACTTCTATTATTCTTCACCTTCTTTTTTGAAACACAGTAAACCCAGAACTTACTGACTGGCTCTAGACTGCCTGGCTAGCAAGCTCCAGAGATCATCCAGCACCCCCTACCCCAATAATGCTAGAGTTACAGAGGCATAATGGGTCCAAAGTCATGGTGTTTTGTCAGGCAATAGAAAAGTAACTAAAACAAAAATATATATATTTTCCTGTGGTTGCATAGTGGGTCACATAAAGATAAATGGGGTCAAAATAGTTTTTATATCATTTTCTTTGATTCTTAATTACTTTTGTTGTGTTATTTATCACACCATTAGACCTGAGGTATGCCCTGGAAAACTCTGATGTCTTCTCTGTGGTTCTCTTCTCCAGTACTCTTTCCTGTGAACTCTAGTTGCCTTGATCTCCCTAGATTCAAAGTCAGAGAGTTTGAGCTGTCTTTTTTTTTAGTTTTTTTGAGACAGGACTTTTCTATGTAACAGTACCAGGATTAAAGTTGTGCATCACCACACCCGGCTAACCTATCCTTTTGGTCTGTGTTCTGGAAGCTCCACCTTGATATGCCTGTTGTTTTATTTCTCTGGATATCATAAATGATTGTTAAGAAATAGATGCCTTGGATTGTTTTCTTCTCTAGAAAGAAAATAGAAAGAGCTTCTGTCAGAGGCTGAAATAAGAACATATTTCTCTGATCCAGTCAGTGACTGGGATGATTGGGATTTCAAATTGTACAAGACTTCCTCTATTCCCCAGTGTAGTCATAATCCTTCAGGAACCCTAGAAAATGCTTAGGGCGCTTTTTAGGCTTTCCAATCTAGGTAAGATCTGAACCCTAATTTTTATCTTTCCAGCTTGATATGAATTCAAATAAGAGGGCGGAGAGGTGGCTCAGTGGTTAAAAGCACTGGCTGCTCTTCTAGAGGACCTGGGTTCAATTCCCAGCATCCACAGGCTGACTAACAAACATCTATAACTACGCCAGGCATAGTGGTGCACTCCTTTAATCCCAGCACTCGGGAGGTAGAGGCAGGTGGATCTCTGTGAGTTCAAGGACAGGCTGGTCTACAAAGTGAGTCCAGGACAGCCAGGACTACACAGAGAAACCCTGTCTTGAACCCCTCCCCCCCAAAAAAAACCCTATAACTTCAGTTCCAGGGACTCTGATCATCTCCTTTTGCCTCTGGGGGCACTGTATCAATGTGGTGCATAAGCACACACAGGTAAAATACCCTCCCCCCACACAACTTTAATCTTTAAAATAATAATAACAATGCAAGTAGTTCTGATTAGCTTTTCAGCTTCTTAATTTTTTAAGATTTATTTTTGTTATGTGTCTGTGTGTGGTTATGTGCACATGAGTTTGGGTGCTCTTGATGGCCAGAGACTTCAGATCCCTCTGGCGATGGAATTATAGGTGGTTGTGAGCCGACTAATGTGGGTGCTAGAAATTGAACTCTCGTCCTTAGGAAGACCAATACTCTTAACCACTGAACAATCGCTCCACTCCACCCAACTTTCCCAAAAGCATTTTCGCCTGCTTGATTTTTTTCAAAAAATCTTTTTGTCTTTGCTACTCACACACCAGTAAACGGCTGAAGGGAAACTGTTTGTAGACTACTGTGCTGACTTCAATGAGCCTCTTTTCCTTCATGATTGTGGTCTCCCACGCCCAGTTCATGTGTCATGTCTTTCTTCTCAGTCCTGTCAGATTGCAATTCTTCTCGGCTTCTGAGACTCGTAGCAGCTGCATTCTTGTTTGGGCAAGAAGCTCAGGCAAATAGGTCAAGATTGTGAGGCATTCAATGAGTTCCTCTCTTTTTTGGGGGGCAGGGTGTCTTATCTCGTAAGTTCTTAACTGCCTTAGTATGTCTTCTATGACTTTGAGTGTTTTTGGTTTTTTTTTAATGCAGCTTTTCTAGATTTTTCTCCAAGGGTGCAATAGTCTACTGTCAGCCCGTGATTGCCAGAAGCAAATGCTTAATATCTAGATCTTGAACCTTACTTTTTGTTGTTGTTGTTATTGACAAGACCAAACAGTTCAAAGGTATTGCTTACAGGCAGATGGGATGGCTCAGTGGGTAAGGGCATTTGTTGCTAAGTCTGTCCTGAGTTGGATCCCTGGGTCCCACATGGTGGAAGGAGAGAACCAAGTCCCCCAAACTGTCCTCTGACCTTCACATGAGCACTGCGGCATGTATGTGACCACACACAAAGAAACAAATTTCATTTAAACATAAAGATAGAACCAGGGCTTTGAATAGGTCCACCCCAACATCTACTGCATAGATGAACTGCTGGAGTGCATGAAGAGGCCAGTTCCACAGACCCAAAACTATAGGATCTCCAGGACACAGGATAACAACAGGATATCTGAGAGGAGTCCCAGTGAGGTTCCAGTATTGACAAAGTAGCAGAAGCCAGAGGCCTCACACCAGACCAAGGAGTCATTATAATGAACATCTGCAAACAACAACAAAAAAAGTGTGGACAAAAGGGAATATTGTGGGACAGACACACTGAGATACACTACAGCTTCCATAATGAGATTTTTTTTTTTTTTCTGTTGAGAGAGGTTGCAAGGGTGGAGGGTGGGTCTAAGGGAAGGTGGGAAATGAGTGGGAACAGGGTGCATGTTGAGGAATTCACAAAATAAAAAAATAATAAAAAGATTAAAAAAAGAAAAAATAAAGAGAACATTTACCTTATAAGTACAAATAATGGTACAAATACTATACAATATGACTTAGTATTAACTACAACATCAATTAAGATACATAAGATACATAACAGAGTCTTTAAGTTACCAAAGACATGCCTATACACACTAATTTTATTATTAAATACATATTTGAAAATATTTTATATACATAATATTTATATAAAATACATATTAACATAAAAGCTAATGTTTTGTAGCATATATATTTGCAAATTAAATTTAAACATTTCTCCTTGGGAATTAGTTGTAATAATTTCTACTCTGTTTCTCTTATTTTGGTGTTCAATCTGGGATACAAAATCTACTCTGAAGCTGCTAAGCCAAAACTTCAGCCTACAGAAGCAAGCCAGAAACTGTTGGGAAAGGACTTAATTTGCTAACGCATTTTAAGTGCAGAATCCCATTGGAGCTCCAGAAGGGTTAGGGTCACAAACTCCCGTAAGGTGTCTGCGAGCTCACAGGCCCACATTCACACTGTCACCTTCACCTTGCTATTTTGCTAGTTAACTGGATTTCACTTGCTTGTACTAACCAGGGTACCTCAGTGCTCCCCTGTTGTTTTACCCATCTCTAGAATGGTGAGAATCCCGCTTTTCCCTAGCCGGGTAGACTTAGTTTCAAAGCCCAACAAGAGCAAAACTAAAAGTGAGAGCCAAATATTATTGAAAAGCTCATTTGTAACGCCAGCGTTCACAAAAATCATTTGTTTAAAAGTGGTCACATCTGCCTCTTTGGCGACGGTTCTTGAGCTTCAGGACCCCTACCTTTGCATGTAATTAGTCTCATGTCAAATAATGAGTTACAGTTGATTGGTTATATGCTTATAAAGCTCCACAAGTCCCTAAAATGGAAGAAGACCGAGACAGGAATGGAAAGACCCATTTCAATGAAACCATTAAAGGAACGTCACAACAAAACACAGTAGATACAGCTTTGCGAGAGAGCAGAGAAACTTACTATTGAAAGCCTGACCCTCCCCAGCAGGCTGTCCCTCACATGCTCTCACTCCAGATGAAGGCCATGTTTAATTCTACTCCACAGCATGGAATAAATGAGCAAAGGGAATTATAAACAGTCTGGCCAGCCAAAAGGAAGAGAGATACAATGCAACTAAGATCCTGCAGACTCCCTACCCGCTGAGCTGGGAGTCTCCCTGTAGGCTCTCCTGCTGAAGCACACAGGCTTTCTTTCCTGCAGGAAGGTAGGGGCAGAAAGACAAAAGGAGGGAGGGGATCGCCTCAGTCACACTGAGAACTACAATTGTGTGTATTCCCTTTGGTTCAGAAATGCCAGTGTGGGAAATTTCTCCAACAGAAATGAAAATCAAAGTGTATGGGGAGTAGGGATATAGTTCAGCGGTAGAGCACTGCACAGCCGGCGTAAGGCCCTAGGTTCAACCCTAGCCCTGCTGAATAATAAATAAATAAAAACAAACCCCTTCAAACTGTATGGATAAACACAGAAAGAACGCTGACTATAGCATAGTTTTTTGTGTAAAAAGGAAATTGGAGGTAAACATGAACAGTTATCAATGGAGAATTTATGAAAATTTTCTATTAATATTAAATAGGTTTATTTATATGTGTTAATCTAGAATAATGTACATAATGTGGTAAGTAAAAGGAAACAGGATGTCAACTGGTATGTTACTTTTTCTTTACATAGAAAATCATAAGTAATTCCACATTGGTTTGGGATGAACAAGAACGACAGCATTTACACTGAACGTCTAACACACTCCCAAAGAGGAGGAAAGTAAAGTTTAGGCTCATTAGCATTTTTCTCATATGCCACTTTTTTACTGGACTTGTTATAGTGCGAGTATTAATTTTGTAATTTAAAAAATTCAACATGGTTAAACATTTTTAAGGATCTGAAATTGCAGGTAAGACCAGAGCTCAGGGGAGCATGTAAGGTTTTCTGGCATGTGCTTTTAATTGACCTAGTGGACAAAGGCAGACAGGAACTTCTCCTGGAGAGAGGACTCACCTTGTGAGAGAGGATTGCACTCAACAGAAGCCAATTAAAGCAGAGAATTCACAGCGCTGCTGGGCAAGCCGAGTGTTTGTAAAATGATAATCATATCTACTTCTCCACAGCCTCAGCTACAGAGCCTCCCAAGAGACTACCAGAGCCTTGTGAGCCAGCAAAGGCGTGGATGAGAATAACTCAGGCTTTTGTCTGTGAAAATCCCACCACTCCAACTACCGACAGCCTTTGGTGGCACACTGCTTGCTTCCTCCAGAGATGAGACCCACAAAGCTGGTCCAGCCTCTACAGGAATTCACATGAAGCTGTGGAGACATGGCTGTCCATACTTGAAGTAGTCTGTGACTGTTTTTTGTTTGTTTGCTTGTTTTGTTTTAAGGAGATAGTTTGAGTATCACTGGCAACCACCGGAGGGCCTTCTAATTGTCACCCCCAGAAATGGCATTAACCAATGACATTGGCAGGGCAATAGCCCTGCAAATATAATGCCTGGCTCAGGCTTGGGTTCATTCTAATGGACATTTTCAGGATCTTGAGTGTGTGCATGTGTGTGTATCATATATATGGAATTCAAAAAAAAATTTAAGCTAGAAATCTGAAGAATTAACTTTTTAACTACTCACTTGTCTTCCAGCACCTTTTTCCTCTTCTACAATCAAGGCTGTAGAAGAGGGATGGGACATGCAGGGTAGTTCTCTTCTACAATCCTACCCCACACAACCTATAACTCTTCTGTCTTCCCATGTCTCTTAAAAATGTGTGTGTTTGTGTGTGTGTGTATGTATGTATGTATGTATGTATGTATGTTTTCTGAGAAAGGGTTTCTCTGTGTAACAGCTCTGGCTATACTAGAACTCACTTTGTAGACCAGGCTGGTCTCGAACTCACAGAGATCCACCTGCCTCTGCCTCCCAAGTGCTAGGATTAAAGCGGTGCACCACCAGGCCTAGCTAAATACTTTTATTTTAAGCAAATGAGTGTTTTGCCTGCATGTATGTATATATGCCATATGCATGTGTAGAGACTGTGGGGGTCAAAAGAGGGTGTTGGAGCCCCTGAAACTGGAGTTATAGATGGCTGAGAGCCACATGTGAGTGCTGGGAACAAGCTGTGATCCTCTGGAAGAGTAGTCACCTTAACCATCTCTCCAGCCCCCTTACTTGGTGGTGGCTCTTTATTCCTTCTCTTCCTTCTCCTCTTTCTTTATTTTTGGAGATAGGGTCTCATTATGTAACCCTGGCTGGCCTGAACTTCTCATGTATACCAGGCTGGTCTCAAACTCACAGAGACTGGCCTGCCTCCCCAGTGCAAGGAATCTTTAAAGGCATGTGCCACCATGCCTAGCCTCCAAGAAAAGTTTGGTTGATCTGGAATTTTACTGGACTATTTTCAAGTCCTTACCTTACCTTCAGCCTGGATCACACATTCATACCCTCAGCATTTCCTAGTTAAAAGGTCTGCTTTTGCTTTTTCTTGCAAGGGCTTTCTAATTTCCCTCAGGAATCCACCATGAAGTGCTGGCAGTGCCCACGGACAGCCTGATGTTCCAGCAGAGGCAGGTGGCCATGGGAGGCCCAGTGCACACTTGGTGGATGTTCCTAGTGTCACTGGAGAGCCCTGCCATTCACCGTATCAAGAGAGGAATCCCAGCCAGCCAGAATGGAAATTTCTATATGATACCTTCCCGAGCCATTTCCAGCCCTCAATCCAGGAAATGGTCTCTCCCACCCCAGAACTTCTGACTAATCTGCATACAGCCAGCATCCTCTATCTGCTGGCTCTACATCTATGGATTCTACTAAGCATACACTAAAAATACCGTGGAAAGGAAAATTGTGTCTGTGCATAGCCTTTTTTTTCTTGTCATCACTCCTTAAACAATGGAATATAAAACAGTTTACATAGCATTTACATTGTAATAGGTATGAGAAATAATCTAGAGGTATACAAAAGGATGAGTATATTATGCTGTTTCATATGAGAGATGTAGGTATTCTGGAAATTTTGGTATCTGCAGAGGTTTCTGAACCAGCCTGTCTTAGATACCAAAGGATGGCTATGTGTCCAGAGATTCTAACTACTGCTTCCAAGGTTGGCTTTCCAGAACCATCATTTCTACAATTACTTTCTCATCATAGCATCACATGTGGAAGGCCATCCAGCTTAACATTCCTCCTGACAATTTTCATTTCAGGTTAAAAAAAAAAAAAAAACAACAACAATATCCCAGTTAAGAAGTGTGGTCAATTTTGGATAGCAACCTGCAGCCTGAAGGGAAAACACACATGGGAGGTGGCTGGCAGCCCTGTCCATGGGCCATCATGGGCATGCAGTTCTGTACTGCTAGCTGCCTCTGCAGTCCCCACCTGATGGTCTGGGAAGATGGTTTAGCAGCTCCATCTTAGTCTTTTGTGCTTACTATCTTAGGGTTTTATTGCTGTGAAGAGAAGCCTTGGCTATGGCAACTCTTATGAAGGAAAGGGCTGGCTTACAGTTCAGAGGTTCAGTCCATTGTCATCATGGCGGGAAGCATGGTGACACACAGGCAGACATGGTGCTGAAGAAGGAGCTGAGAGTTCTACACCCAGATCAGCAGGCAGCAGGGAGAGAGAGAGACACACACTGGGCCTGTTTTGTGCATCTGAGACCTCAAAGCCTGGCCCCAGTGACACACTTCCTCTAACAAGGCCATACTTCCTAAGCCTATGAGCCTATGGGGGACATTTTCATTGGAACCACCACACTAATTAATCCTCAGTTGAAGTATGCTGACGCAGATTTGATTCCAGGGAATGAAGGGTATTTGGACCTCAGTTGTCCCCACTGAAGTAAGGGAGTTATGATGGAGAGCAAAGAATCAGTATGCAGCCTCTATATTCTGTTTGACTTGGAGCATTTGAGTTTTGTCAGGGGCAGTAAGGTGGATAGGGGGACCTGTTTGTGGTCGTGTCTAGGAATATATTAGATGAGTCTAACCTCCTGTTGTTACCTCCCTTAGATTAGATTGCACTGAGCCTCTAGACTGGACAGGATATGGTAGGATAGCCTCAAAGTATTTTCTACAACCATATCTCAAGGTTTTACCCATGTTGGGTTTACATTCCAAGAATGGTTCAAAATCTGACCAAATCTGTGGTAAAGAGTTACATGGAATCCTATGGCAAAGAGACTAAAGTCCCGCCAATGCCCTGGCCTTAGCTTTCTAATTGGCCTGCTATCTCATCTATTCTATCTATCTATCTATCTATCTATCTATCTATCTATCTATCTATCT
>CAJQZJ010028118.1:13946-44281 GCA_907164525.1 Lophiomys imhausi | reverse complement strand
TCTATCTATCTATCTATCTATCTATCTATCTATCTATCTATCTATCTATCATCTCTTCCTCCCCCTCACATAAAGACTCACTAGTGGCTCTCAGTTGTAGTCCTGAAACTCTCTATGTAGCTCAGGCTGCCCTTGAACTCACAGAGATCCTCCTGCCTTTGGTTCTTGAATGCTGGGATTAAAGGTGTGTGCACCCACTAGCTTTATCTCTTACCTAAACCTGGCTGCCCATCCCCTTACCCTCTTTGTACTTTGATCAACCCATACTGGCACTTTGGCCCTGATAATAAAACCTGATCTTATTCTGGTTCAGATTATAAATGTGCCTCTGGAAACACACCTCTACACTGTAGCTGCCAGTCAGAGAGGCATCACTCCTTCAGAACTCTACCACAAAGCCTTGTCTCCCTTTGATTTATTTCTCCTATGGAAATCCTGCAGACACACTTCCCCCACTCCCTGCCACCCATAGACTCTTATGGCAGGAAGTAACAATTTAATTGTGGCACTGGCACAGTTAGCTTGTGTAGGTTCTATCCTGGACAGAATGGGAGGAACTAAGCCTTTTTTTTTTTTACAAGACTGAGTCCTTCATTCTTCCATTTGAAGTGTAAGCATCCCACTTTCGTTAATCCTTCTTCATTCCAGCAAGTTCTTTTCACTGTCCTCAACAGCACATGTTCGATGTGGACACACTGAAAGCTCCTATTTTTCTGAGACCTCATTATCTCCATTCCCACAAAGCAGGATGCTCTAAACTTGGCCTTGGTAACACGGGGCTGTCTGGGGGCTGTATCGCCTGTCTGTTTATCTCAGGATTATGGCAAACAGCTCAGAAAAATGCCTTGAGAACTAGATGGAAACCAATGCCCCATGGAAACACATAAATATTTTATCAGGCTCTGAACAGGACTCTTTCTCATGAATGTTTTAACACCTCAGTAGCATAATGTTCAGGGACTGATTAGAGTCAACTTGTGCTGGGGACTGGGAAGCTGAGAGAGGAGGAGAATATAACAGTGAGGGTAGAATGTATTTTATTCTGTCTCTTTTAAGGACCCAAACCATTTTAGAAATACCTGATGGCCCCCCTGATTTGGACGGGTGTTCATTTTCCAAGTGCTATTCTCCCCACGCACCCCAGAATATAAGGTAAATAAGATCCTAGCAGTAATGTCTACAAATAGACACACACCGCCTGTCAGCGAGCCCCTGTCACTTTGCCACACCTCTCCACATGGGGACAAGATCAGAAGGATTTTCTATTTCAAGTGAAATTCTTAGGACTAAAATGAGGCAGACTCTATAAGTGTATTCATAGCTGCTTGATTCAAAATAACCCCAAACCAGAAACAACCTGAGTGTCCATCAATAAGAGCATGGGTAAGCATACAGTAATGTTCATACAACTGATGCCTCCTTGAAGTAAAAAGAAATGACCTACTGATACGCTCAACAGCAACAAAGAATCTCAGAGATGTAACGAGCAGAAAGAAGGTGGACAAGGAGTATGTGCTAGGCAAATGCATTTATACTGTGTTCAGGAGCCATGAACACCCAAGTAAGAGGAACCAACTGCTTCTAGATAGTGGCGAGGGCTAGAAAGAGACGGGGAAAATTCTGAGGGAGAGAAATTTTGTGTATTTTGCTTGGGATGTGTGGCCAAAATTGACGCCACTTCCAGCAGGTGTTGCTTAGAGGCACTGAAGATAAAAGAGCTCACGGATCTCCAGGTCATCATTTGCCTATAAAATATTGATGGCCTGAGTGGGACTTGTAGTATTTTACCAGCGCTTTCACAAGCCTGGTGGGAGAGAGATAAGGCTGCGTTTGTGTCACTAGTTACCTCATCAACTCAATAATATCTGTTAATTGCATACCATTTGCCAACTGGGAACACAGCCACGAATAAAACAACAGCAACAACAACAATAAAAAATTCTTGCCCTTATGGGGTTTCCAGTGGAGGATGTGTCCACTGGACAGTGGCAGGGCATCGAAAAGTGACAATCTCAGGTCACAGGGATCAGAGGGAAATGTTCCCGGGCAAAGTGAAAACCACTGAGGACAGTGGGCAACAAATGTGACCTAGTGAGGACAAGCGCACACAGGACTGTGGTCGCTTCTGATGGACTGGATGTTGTTTACGTGTGAAGGGACACTATTGGAGGGTTTTTACCTAGGGGAGTACATAATAAATCCAACTGATGTTTTAGGAATAAGACATTTGTAATCCCTGCTCTGAGGACTGAGGCAGGAGGATTGGGAATTGGCGGCCAGCCTGGGCTACATAGAATGACCCCGTTGTAATGAAAGAATGAATGAGTGAATGAATAGTAAAAGAAGACCATTAGTCTGCCTTTCTCCCTTTTATCTTGTCTCTTTACTGAGTGCCTGATGTACTACCTTAAATTTGGAGAGAGAGAGAGAGAAAGAGAGAGAACTAAAAGATCAAGAGATTTGTTGCCTGTTATGGAAAATTTAGAAGAACAAAATTCATAGAATTTATATTTTTCTTCAAAAAAAAAGCAATCTTTCTCATATTTATTTCTTAATCAGTTTCTGATTTAACCTCTGTCCAGGCCTAGATTCAAAACTCTTTTTTTTTTTTTACATTTTAAAATAATTTAAAAGGCTGGAAAGATGGGTCAGTGGCTAAGAGCCTGGCTGTTCTTCTTGGTGAACCATGTTCTGTTCCCAGCACCCACATGGTGACTCACAACCACCTACAACTCCAGTTCCAGGGAATCTGGTGCCCTGTTCTGCTCTCCACTGGTACTGCATGCATGTGGTGGCACAAACACACACAGGCAAAAACACTCATATGCATAAAATGAAAATAAATAATTTTTTAAAAATAAGATAATTAAAAGTTTATAAAAGGAAAGGGAGGTAACGTCTTGGCATTTAAAAAATTTCTCATAGTAAAATGTTGGTAGAAAAAAAGTGAGGGATTTGCATTCTTTGTCAGCATCCTTTAACAGATTCGTTAGAAACAAAACACCAAAAAGTTCTCTGTATTTTTGTAAAATAAGGGCTCCGTTTGCTTTCTGTTTATCAAATCCAGTTTCTCTGGTCAAGTCATCCTGCCCTTCACTACTTCCGTGGTGTACAGGGGCCTGACAATTCTTTTCCCTTCACCCCTGCCCCAAGTTACTCTCTGAGAACATTCAGGCTAGGGAGACAGCTCAGAGGGTAAACTGCTTGCTGTGTAAGTGTTTTGATCCCCAGGACGCATATAAAGCCGGATGTCGTGCATTCAGCTCTGTGACCGTGGCCCTCTGACCGGGAGACAGGAGAACCGTTAGATTCAGGCCAGATAGCCTGCTGCATGCTCACAGTTAACAAATAAGAGACTGTCTCAAGCAAGGTGGAAGCAAAACGCACACACTGGAGGGATCCTCTGACTACAGGTGTCTATGCGTGTAAACGCACGCGTGCGCACACACAAGCACACATTTACACACACATGCGCACATTCACATACACGAACACACACACGCACACTTACAGACACACACATTCACACCCACACTCACACAGAGACACACAGGGATATTTTTTTAAAGGTAAATATGAGGAGAGGGGGGCATTTTCAGAGACCTCATTTTCATCCAAATACTTTTATGGATAAATAACAAGACAGTGGAATACAGGAGCCCTCATCAAGAAACAGCATGGTCCTTAGGCCTGGCATAGCAGCCCACACCTTTAATCCCAGCACCTGAGAACTATAAGCAGGTGGATCTCTGTGAGTTCGAGGCTAGCCTGGTCTACAGAGCAAGTTCCAGGACAGCCAAGGCTATACAAAGAAATCCTGTCTCAAAAAACAAAACAACGTGTCCACAATCCTCCTTTCTAGGTAACCGTGTTCCTTTGATCATTCTTACACTCTCTAGGCTGGACGTTGCTTCCTGCCTTTTGCCCTCCTTGTGTCTGCTGGGGGACATTTCTGTTTTCCTCAGCTGGGCTTTTCTATTCCCAGGCTAGCACTACCCTGCCTGCCTCTAACCTGGCCAACTCTCGACTGTTGGGGAACAGAGAGAAACTACAGCTGGAGGAAATGTAGGGAAACAAAGGGAATATGCCAGATACAGTGGTGATTCTGCAGGGGAATCAGGCAGACAAAACGGGGACTAGGGAGCCACCCCTACTCTTTCTGAGAGAGCTTAAATCCAAGCCAAGCCTGCCAACGCACTTTATATCCCAAATCTTTATATGTTGTTTAAAGAATACACTGGAAAAGTCATTTTATCATAGGTCAGGACATAATTTACCTATTGCTCATGCATGCATCCAGAAAACCAACAAATGGGTAAGAGCAGCCACACCATTCTCCTCTACAGATTTTAATCATGAAATGTTAACAGTTAACACGAAAGCGTTAAGGAAGTAGCACGGGATGCCTAGCTTTCTAAGTGGAAACCTCTAGAACAGGCTTGAAAACGCTGCTGGCCAGACCCAAGGATGCCCAGGAGCCTGGGAAACTCCTCCGGTGCCCAGGAACAAAGCCTTCACACAGAATATAGTGTCGTAAAACTTTCTTCTCATACTTCAGAGAGGGAGTGGGGGAAAATCAGCATGCCACCCTGCCCTCGGGGTGAGCTTGCACCTGCAAGGTAGGTTTGGGGTCACGTTTGGAAATCACCAGACTGTGGGAAATAGATCTGAGATCTATTTTTTTCCCCAGCAGTTTGTTGCTCATTCAACAAAACAAGAGAAATAACACTCTGTTGACACCCAGTTATGGTATTCTCTCCTCCCAAATTGCCATCGCTGTTCCTGATGGGAGGCCGCGCGTTCTTCCCTACTTTTTTTTTTTTTTAATTTTAAATGATTTCCAATCACCCTGATCAGATTTTGAATAGGAGAAGAGGCTCCTGTCCTCTCCACTTCTTACTGTGGAATCAAGTGCTCGGTGTTTTGTGGACACACGGTCCTTAGAGAGCTCCTACAAAACCTCGGGTGTGGGGTCCTCAAGGGCGCACTGTGCTCACCTCGCGGGGTCCCCGGCCGCTGAGAAGCGCTGAGGCCGCGGCTGTAGCTGGGACGCGCGTGGTCTCCAGGTCTCTGGTGGGCTCTCGGGCTGGAAGACGGCGGTAGGGAGGCGGACCGCGCCCATCGCCGCGCAGACAGCAGGAGCGGCGGCCGTGCGATGTGCGCGGTGCCCTGCGGGTCGCCTCCTCCCCCGCCTGCCCGCCGTCCCTCCTCTGGCGCCACCACGCGCCGGGACCGGACTCTGCGCTAGGCTACTGGCTGCTCCACTCCCCCGTCCCTTACTCTCACATCCTCCACTCCTCGGACGTCCACTCCCCTCGAGAATCCTCTGGGCAGCTCAAAGAGCCCCTCTGGGCGCCCGCCTGGGGAGCCTTGCGGCCGGAGGATGCTCAGGTCTTCCGGGAGCAAGTCCTGTGCCTGGTTCCTCAGGCTCAGATCCCAAACTGATTCCTCCTGGTTTTTGAGATGGAGTTATCCATTAGTTTTCCCTTGGCTTTTTGCGTTTTTCCCTTCTCTCTTCTATCCTTTCCTTACATCCCTCCTTTTTGCCTCCTCTCTTCTTTTTTCTCCATTCTTCATTTTTTATTTCTGCACTTTTGATTCCTTATATTGAGTTTGTGTTTATTTTAGAAGAATGTTGCTTATGATAGGAATGTTCGTGTGTAGGACTCACTTATGGAAAACCAGGTATGGAGGTGGGGAGCGAGCGTGAGGTAGGCCTTAGGAATCTGTTTTGAATTTCATATCTTCATTTATTTTACTCTAAAACCACAAACCTAAGTGTCCATATACAGGATGTAGTGGTGTTGATGAATGAAGGACTCGTTCAGCAAAAAACCATATCCCAGCCCCCAAACATTTTTTCTTTTTCTTTTTCTCTTTCTTTTTCTTTTCGGGACAGGGTTTCTCTGTGTAACAGCCCTTGCTGTCCAAGAACTCACCTATTAGACCAGGCTGGCCTCGAACTCACAGAGATCTGTCTGCCTCTGCCTGTAGAGTGCTGGGATTAAAGGTGTGGGCCACCATACCTGGCTTCAAAAGCTACATTTTTATCACATATGTTAGGGCCAGGAAAGGAGGTGAACCAAGCAGGCTGCAGGGTTCAGATTACATGGTATAGGGAGAGTCGGGTTTAATTTTTTTTTACAACTCCCCCCCCCCCCCACTATGTCACCCAAGGGCTTCTTTTCACAGGAAAATACTTTATTGGAGAGGAAGGTATGAGGGAAGACATAAAACAAACGTTTTATTCAAGACAATGAGGAAAATGTGAGTTTCTGTTCTGCACAGTTAGATGCTGTTATCAAGGGGCTGGGGAGGTCCCTTTGATTCTCCACCTTTGGGGTTGCTCACTTTAAAAAGTCAGGGCAGGGGCTCTGGGACGATGCCTCAGTTGGTAAGGTGATTGCCCTGCAAACTTGAGAACCCCCTGAGTCCGGTTCCCCAACACAACAAAAGCCTATAATCCCGAGGCTGGAGGCCGGGAAATAAGGCAGACTTCTGACCTTCACAACATGTCATGTGTTCTCTCTCTCTCTCTTCTCCCCGCCCCCCATTTCGCGTTTCCAGGACTATTTTCTCTGCCACTCTCTCTTTAGAGTCCAAAGCTGGGTCTTGAGTCTGAGGTCCCACATTAAGGATTTCCCCTCTGATCTCTGTGGCCTTTCATCTTACCTCAGAATTCCTCAGAAACCGAGCCAGTTGCTCTCACTGCCCTTCTATATTGGACTCCTTCTTCCAGCTTGGCCCTTTCGCCACCCCACGGTTCTTTTCCATTAAGCTCTTTCACAGCCCCTCAGTTACTGGACACCAATTTTCATCTCCCACCTGGATCTACCATATTTACCTCAGAAGTGTTTCTGGAGATCCTCTGCATTCCCACACTGTCGCCCTTGTTAAGTTATAATTACCCTGGGCTGAATCATTTTAATAGTTTCCTAACAGGTTTTCTTGCCTCCAGTCTCCCAACCATCAACGCAGACTTAAGAATGTCGCTTTTGTGATAAAACAAGCAAACCACCGTGCAACCTTGCAGTAACTCTCCTGTTTTAACTCTAAGCTTACACAGTTGGGGAGCCGACTGGCATGCCAACCTGATGTCCACTCAACACCCGTGCTCAGCCGGGCGGTGGTGGCGCACGCCTTTAATCCCAGCACTTGGGAGGCAGAGGCAGGCGGATCTTTGCGAGTTCGAGGCCAGCCTGGTCTACAAAAGCGAGTCCAGGACAGCCAGAGCTGTTAAACAGAGAAACCCTGTCTCGGAAAAAAAAAACAAAAAAACAAAAAAACAAAAAAAAAAAAAACACCCGTGCTCTAATGATATCAGACGAAATCAAATGCAGGGCTCTGAACAACCCAGTTTGTCAATGCGGCTGTTTCTTTTGCTCCCTCTCTTCCTTCATCCACATCTACACCTATTGAATTGTCCCCCACTCTCAGCCCGTCAACGTCTGAAGCAAATCCCTTGCCCTTCGACATCATTCTTCTGGATTTTATCTTTCAGATTTATGAGATGGGTTGTCTCCTTCCTAGCATTCTGTGTCTGTTACAGCCCTAAGTTGGGTTGTGTGCTGTATCTGCCTGTTACCCTAGTAACTACCAGAATGTACAAGGCAAAGTTTGTTTCTGTCTCACTGTCATTCCCTCAAGGCATTGGGCACACATGTTTTTATTTTATTTTCCTTTAAAAAGGTTTAAATGTCATTATATATATAAAATACAAATATTATATATATTTCACTATTTATGATTTCCTGAAACAAGATCTCATGTGGCACATATGTCAGGCCAACCTCCATCCTACAGCAGCCCTCCTGCTTCAGCCTCCCAAATATGTGAGCATAACTTTTTGAAAAAGGATTTATTTTTATTTAATGGGCGCTTACCTGCACGTATGCTTGTGTACCGAGTGCGTGCCTGGTGCTTACCACGTTCAGAAGAGGAAGTTGGAGATCCTGGAACTGGAGTTACAGAAGTTGCCATGTGGGTGCTGGTAACTGAACCCTGACCTTCTGCAAGCATTCTACCAACTCATATACTCGACCAAGAGTCTGGCCTATTTGGCTAAGCAGGATGCTCTCCAGCCCCACCCGTTTTACTGTAAATGGCATAATTTCCTTATTCTCTTAAAGACAGACTCATCACGTTTGCTCATGTGTATTTGTAGGTGTCCATGTGCATGTGTGTATGTCCACATAGGTGCCCATGGAAGTAGAGGCCAGAAGATGTCGTGGATCCTCTGGAGCTGAAGTCACAGGTGGCTGTGAGCTGCCCAGTGTGGGTGTGGGAATTGAACTCTGGGCCTCTGCAAGAGCAGGATGCTCATAACCCCTGAGCCGTCTCTCCAGGCCCTCATTATTCTTTATGGCTGAACAATACTCTACCATACATACACACCACATTTTCTTTATTAATTAATTCATCGAATGTACCTTGATAGATGTCTTCCAAATAATTTTCAACCAAGTTCAACCCAAAATTCCTCTGGAAATCCCCCAACTCATTGAAAACCCCCTAGTCTTGTAGATTTTTGGACTATATAAACCCTCTCCTGTGTTCAATGCTATTCTTTCAAACCTTGCTTTAGGGAGATAGCCCTGTCTGACAGAAAACAAAGCTTGCTTAACTTGACCAAAGAATTTGAATAATGGTTTTTACTCTCACTCAGTAAGATGAACAGTTAATCCATCAATAGATTCTGTTTTTATTTGTGGGCACATGTGTTGTATGTGTGTGTGCTTGAGTGTGCAGGTATATATGTATACAGTTACATGAGGAGGCTAGAAGTTAGCACTGTCTTCCTCAATTGCTGTCTACCTTGTTTGAGATAGAGTCTCTCTCACCAAACCAAGCTTATAAGTTGCTTAGATTAGTTGGCCAATGTACCCCAAGACCACCTATTCCCGCTACCCGAATTAGGGTTTGGTGTGGGCTGCTGAACCCAGCTTTTTTTTCCTTACATGAGTGTTAGGGATCTGAACTCAGCTCCTCACATTTACAGGGCAAGCATTTAACCCTCTGAACCATTCTCTCACCCTCCAAGACTCCCAGTTTTGATGGGATTGTTGATAAGTCGCAGACACTTCAAAAGTAAAGGGATGGTATAGGGTACATTTTCAGGTGCTATCCCTTCTTCCAGGCTTCTGTCTACTTCTGTCTCTCTCTCTCTCTCTCTCTCTGTCTCTCTCTCTCCATCTTGCCACCATGAAATGAACAGTTTTGCTCTTCTAGGCCTATTTGCTATTGTAGGAAGTACATCTTAGAGTAAGCATTGAAGAAACCAGGGATGTCAATCACCAGCTCATTTTCATCAACAGAAAGAAATGAGTGATTCCTCACCACTTGAGATGCTGGAGTGACAAGGTCAAACAACCTGGTGATTCTGTTCTATTTTGTTTTTGTTTTTTGAGACAGGGTTTCTCTGTGTAACAGCCCTGGCTGTCCTGGAAGTCATTTTGTTGACCAGGCTGACCCTGGAGTCACAGAGACCTGCCTTTGCCTCCCAAGTGCTTGGATTAGAGGCATGCGCCATCTTGCCTGGCTTGTGCTGTTTTATTAGGAGCCAGCCTCCACCTGAATCCCCCAATACCTTGAGCATTGTTTAGGTCCTAACCCTGCAGTGAGCAGAACCCATCCCTATGAAAGAGGTCCCAGGTACTTTGCCGCCTCCATCAACAGAATAGAATAGGATAGGATAGGATAGGATAGGACCCATCCCTATGAAAGAGGTCCCAGGTACTTTGCCTCCTCCATCAACCAATTAAATTCATTCTTATTGTAAAGGCCACAGGTTCACAAGTCCTATTGTGTTTAAAAGTGTAAGAAAAGTGAACCACGAGGTCAGTCTCTGGAAGATTTTGACTCAGTGCTTACAAACACATCATTGTCTTGAGTTTCATTCATTACCTCTCATGAAGATTATTCCCCTGCTGGCCATGAGGCTAGTGCGGGGCGGGGGGGAGGGGCAGGAAGAGAGTAGGAGGTGCGGTGGGTGGGGGAGGTGGGTGTGAAGTGGTGTCCACGACGTGGACAGTCTGTCTCATCCTACCCCAGACACCACAGACCAACCGTGGACTATAACTTCTAGATCATGAACCCAAATAAAAATTTCCAGCATTAAGTAGTGCCTCTCACATCACATTGTTTCTAAAATTAAAATAATTTTAATGAAAATCGTGTTAGAGTTTCTGTGTTTAGAATAACTTGTTGCTTTTTTTTTATTTACTTTTGTCTTTTGTTATTTTGAGATATGGTCTCATGCTATCCCAGGTGGCCTTGAACTTGCTGTATAGTTTTTTTTTTTTTTTTTGGTTTTTCGAGACAGGGTTTCTCTGTTTAACAGCTCTGGCTGTCCTGGACTCGCTTTGTAGACCAGGCTGGCCTCGAACTCGCAAGGATCCACCTGTCTCTGCCTCCCAAGTGCTGGGATTAAAGGCGTGCGCCACCACCGCCCGGCTAAGACTTATTTATTATGTATACAGTGTTCTGTCTGCAGGTATATCTGCAGCCAGAAGAGGGCGCCAGATCTCATTGTGAATGGTTGTGAGCCACCATGTGGTTGCTGGGAGTTGAACTCATGACCTCTGCAAGAGCAGCCAGTGCTCTTAACCGCTGAGCCATCTCTCCAGCCCTCGGGAGCCATTTTTGAAGGTAACTGACTTGTGAAATGTTTCCAAAGTTGGACCAACTCACACAGCAACATGAATTACCACTTGCAAGATGGCTGACGGGAACGTGAAGACAGGCAAACAGTGTATGTATGCACATTTCAATAGAACATGTCTGGAGGTAAAATATTATTACTGAGTCGTCTTAAATAGGGTGGGGAATTCAAGGCAGAATGGAAGGGAAGGCACTCCTGTGTCCAACTGGCAGATGTAATGTTTTCATATGGATAGAAGCATTGTTATTAGCTGAATTCATATCAATAGACTGTTAATTAGCTGTTGTAACCTGACTAGCCTTGCACCCATCCAAGCCCTTCAGTTCTATTTTGGATTCGCATCTGACTTCCCTTTTCATTTGTTCCTTTTAGAATGGAAAACAAAGTCCTAGGAGTTTTCCCTGAAATTTCTCCCTAAGGAAAAGACTTCCTGAGTATTGCAGAGACAAGACTCCCAAAGGCAAGTGGCCTGTTTTGCTTGAATTGAAGCAATCTTGTTGTGGGGTAAAGGAAGATGACTGGTTGGGTAGGTTGGAACTAGAATATGCAATTTCCTGACCACTAAGTAGAGGCAGTGGAGACTAATGGTTATACATCAGTGATGCTGAATAGAAACCCAAGGCAGAGTGCTTCTCAATAGAGCTGAATCTCCTAGGGGAAGGAGTAACATACAAATGCTGTTCTCTACAACCAACTCAAACGTCTCATTTTAAAAAAGAAGAAGGAAGCTGAGAGAAATGAAAACAAATAACCATGTGCACACCAAGTGGTACCTGAACAATTAATTAAATGATGATGTCAATGGGAGAAATCTATACCCAGGAAAAAGCCCATCAACAGCATCATCTTTGAGGAAGAAAGGCCAATGCCCTGCAGGATTCCAATAACACAATGGGTGAGTGCTGTTTCAGGGGGACAAATCAAATACGGTTCTACAAAGAGAGTAGGGAGATCCTCCTGGTGCTTGTATGTGTGGGTGCCTGTCTTGTGTGAACCAAAGAGATTGTTGAGTCATAGTAATCATCAGGTTTTTTTTAGGTCATGTTTTTCATGTTACAGTCATGCACCTAAGTAACACTTTGGTTACTCATTTAGCTACTGGCGAGCCTTTTAAAAAGACAAGAGTCCACTTTTGTCAGTGTTTGCCTGGATGCACTTGAGGCCATAGTGATGGAACGCCACCATAGCTCTTAGCAGGGTCCTGTCTACTAGGCCTCATTTGTCAGACCATGCATTCCACAGGACAGGCAGGGACAAGACACCCAGGAGAAGATTCCTGGAAAACAGAAGCAAACATTATATTAAAAAATAATACATTAATACAATAGGTGTTCTCTCAGTGTGCTTTCTTTAAAAAACAACAGAAACAAAAGACTTAGCCAGGTGTGGTGGTGCACACCTTTAATCCCAGCAGTTGGGAGGCTCTGAGGCATGTGGATTTCTGTGAGTTTGAGACCAGCCTAGTCTACATAGTTTCAGGACAGCTAGAACTACATAGAGAGCCCTGTCTTGAAACAATCAAAGAAAGAAAGATTTACCTATTTTTATTTTATGCTTGTGGATGTTTTGCCTGCATATATGTCTATGCACTGTGTATATGCAGTGCCCAGGGAGGTCAGAAGAGAGTGCTGGATCCCCTGGGAACTGGAATTCACAAGTGGTTGTGAGCCACCAAGTGGGTGCTGGGAAATAAACTTGGTTCCTCTGCAAGAGCAGGCAGTGCTCTTAATTGCTGAGCCATCGCTCCTGCTCCTTAATTAGCTTTCTAGTGCTCTGATAAAACACCATGACCAAAAGCAACTTGAGGAGGAAAGGGGCCATTTCACCTCACAGTTTAGAGTCCATCCAAAAGGGAAGTCAGAGCAGGAACTCAGGGCCGGAACCTGGAGGCAGGAGCTGAAGCTGAGGCCATGAGGAAATGCTGCTTCCTGGCTTGTTCCTTATGGATTGTTTTCATATACAACCCAGGACCACCAGTGAAACTGTAACTTTGTTAACAATGATATTTATTAGTAACTATAAATTGTAATACTGGACTGGCAGGGCAGCCTGGCAGAAGACCAGCAGGCCTGACTTGCTTTAGAGGCCTGTAGGCCTGGGGGACAGCCTTGTGGGGAAGCTGCTGGATACTTATTAATAACAATAAACTGTTATATTAGACCAGCAGAATTGCTGGCGGCCTGGAGGGACAGCAGCCAGGGCTTGGCGGGAGGCAGGTGGGCCTGGATTGTCTTGACTGGCGGCCTATATGCTAGGCGGCCTTTTCTCCAGTAATTAAATACACCAAGACCTTTTAATGTTTCAAAGCTTTGCTCTTAGCTGGGCAGACTCTCAACTTGTTCACTTAAATTAATCCCAGAGCACATAATCCCAACCAACCACATGGCTTGCTATACCTTCTTGGGTCACAGAGCTCACTCAGGCACATTCTCTGCTCTGCTGAACTGGCAGGGAATTTCCTCTGTGTAAACTCAGGATTCTTTTTGCAGATCCATGAAGTCCCACCTTCCTATACTCTTTCTGCCCAGCTAATTGGCCATCAGCGACTTTTATTAACCAATCAGAGAGTGTCTGAGAAAGGGCGGTAACCAGATCTCTAGCCCTGAAATCAGTCTCCAAGGACCACCGCCTTAGGCCCTTCTCCAACACACCAGCCCAGCGATAGCATTGCACACAATGAGCTGGGCCCTCCAACATTAATCACTAATCAAGAAAACATGGGGCTGGAGAGATGACTCAGCAGTTAAGAGCACTTGGTCACTCTTGCACATGGCTTGGGTTAGATTCCCAGCACCTACATGGTAGCTCACAACTATATGTAATTCTATCCTCCTTTCATGAACACATATTCTATGCACCGTGGCACACTGCTCTGTTTTTAGTTTTTAGGACCTATTTTTATTATTATAATCACACACATCCCTGTGATTGCAGGTGCGTGCAGAGGCCTGAGGCATTGAATCCCCTGGAACTGGAGTTAGGGGTGGTTGTGAGTCACCTGACATGGGTTCTGGGAGCCAAACTTGACTCTTCTCCAAGAGTAGTGCATGCTTTTAACCACTGAACCATCCCTCTGGCCCTTTAGGCCAGCATACAAAGTGGTGGGATTCACCACAGCATCCTTATCCACAGTCATCATTACATCTGGCTCTTGCTCATTCTTCTCCCTCATGACTCAACTCTTTCTTCTTAAGCTGGTTCCTGTTCTTGCTCCAGCTAGTCCCCAATTCTTCTTTCCTAGTACATATATCCAAGTATTTTCTGCTTCCTACCTCTGTTAAATTCTTTCTCCCCTCTCATGATCCAGCGGGAGAGTTTTAACAGGACCCCACACTCCTCCAAACTATTTGTCCAGAGTCTAGACCCAGGCAGTGCTCTGAGACTGGGAAACTTGATAGTTATCTTAGCTCTTCTTAGAATAGAAATTGAGAAGGAATAACTTTAGTCTTAGTGTTTTTAAGAAAATTCACTCCTCACGTATTAAAGAAATAGCTCCATGTGTCCATCCATCCATCCATCCATTCATTCATATGTAACTTATACATTTAAAGTTTACAAGTCAAGTACTTGGTGTGTTCATGGAAATGCAATCATTTCCATGCTTCATGAACTCATTATATGCAACTCTAACTATAGTTTATTTTAGCACAATTTAGTCACTTCAGAAAGAAGTTCTGGCTGGTGAGAATGTAAAACAGCCCAGTATGGTGATTCCTCAAACAAACAACTCTAAACATAGAGTTGTCATACAATTCATCAGTTCTATCTTGGATGTATAGCCAAAAGAACTGACATCAAGGGGCTTGAAGAACAGTATTCACAAGAGCTAACATTTGTAAACAATGTAAATGAGTAGTAATGGCTGACTGGATAAACACAACGTGATATATATCTGCTATGGAATATGATTCAGCCTTAAAAAGGAAGGGAATTCTGACACATGCTACAACATATATGAACTTCGAAGACATGATGCTAAATGAAATAAGACAGCTCCTAAAAGGTAGACACTGTGTAATCTCACTTACATGGTATTCCTAGAATAGTTAAAATCATAGAGACAGAAGGAAGACTGGTGGCTGACAGGGGCTGTGGGAGGGGGGTGTAATAGGGAGTTAAAAGATACAGGACTTCATTGAAGGCTGAACAAGAAAGTGCTACTCACAGCAGATAGGGAGCTCATGAGAGACAAACTACAGATACCACCAAAGTGCAGTTTAGTGAACCATGAGTTTTGTTGGGATTCCTAACAGGAATATGGTTGAGGGGTTCTTAAAGGGCAGACAAGACTCAAAGGCAGCTGTATCACCAAAGCCCACCCCAGCATGGATAACAGCTCACAAAAGCTGGGAACCTGGAACACATTGTTCTGGAGCTTCCCCAGCTTGAGATTTTGTGGCCTCAGTCTTTATTTTAAGAAAGCTGCTTTTGTCTTTAGGAAGCTGCATTTTCACAGTGGGAGTCCAGGAGCTGTGGCCCTGGGCAGGGCACTTCATCTCCTTAGAAATGAGAAGTGGACATTTAAAAATTTAAAGCAGTTAGACTTTTTCTCATGAAGGTGATATATGTGTTATAAAACCCTCAAAGAATATAAAGCAACAAAAGCAATAACATAAAAATCACCTGTAATGTCTCATTAATAGTCTTAGCACTTTGCTATTTTTTCAGAGTGCTTGCTACACAGATTATGCACACATGTGCAAACACCATCTCACATACATCATGCAATCTTTTTCCTGATGATGAAAGTTATGGATGCTTGAGGTAAAGCTATTGAAATGGCACAGAAAAGTTAGAGTGTAATTCATAATACTTTTGTACTTAAGAATTGCAGTGGAAGCCGGGCGGTGGTGGCGCACGCCTTTAATCCCAGCACTTGGGAGGCAGAGGCAGGCGGATCTTTGCGAGTTCGAGGCCAGCCTGGTCTACAAAGTGAGTCCAGGACAGCCAGAGCTGTTAAACAGAGAAACCCTGTCTCGAAAAACCAAAAAAAAAAAAAAAAAAAGAATTGCAGTGGAGTCTGGGGATGTAGCACCGTAGCAAAGCTCTTACTCTGCATAAGTGAAGTTCTGAGTTCAATCTTAGCATACATACATACACACACACACACACACACACATTCATATACACACACACTACACACACACCACACATACAGACACACACTACACATACACACACCCCCACATACATACCCATACACACAAACACTCACACACACACTACACACACATGTCACCCACCTATGTGTGTATTGCATATATCCATACATCATATATAAAATTACATTTCTACATATGACATATATACACATATATAATTACTTTTCTGTGCATGACACACTTACATGTAAATATGTATCCTTATATAAATATGTACAGTTATACTTATTACATTTTATACATATTTAAATCACACTTTCTGGGTTTATTCCTAAAGACTTCTTTTTAATGGTTGTTGGTACTTCATTATGTGAATATTCTCCATTGATAAAATTTGGGCATGACTCTTTACTGACATGACACAATATTTCTACTTTTTTGTGCAAGTATTTCTTAGAACTGGAATGGCTGGGTCAAAGGATAGGAAAATACACAGTTATGTAACTTGACTCTTTTAACCTATTACTTAACATATTATGAAAGTCTTTCCAGATCATTAAACATTCAATTCAGCAGCCTAATATTATAATCTATGCATATGTTAAAATGTATTTTCTCAGTTTCCTCAAGCACTAGAAACTGAGCTGCTTCTAAATGTTCACGATTAGAAACCATTTTGCACTATTGTAGCTTAGTCTTTGTATGCATGCTTAAACTCGGAGATGGACGCTCAGAAACATGAGAGCTTATTCAAGGGGTATGACTATTAAAATGATAATTTCTATTGTTTATCTTCATTAAAGAAATAACACATCATTGTCCTTGACACAGATAGGCACAATTGTCACGGCTGCACCGCCCTTGCCCTCTGAGGTAACTTCTGCTCTCCAGTCTGCTTGGGTACTTTTTGAATATACACAAGTGGAGTGCGTGCTACTTAGAGCTACTAGTAATAAACAGCCTTTCATTTATGCCCATCATTTTAGATATCCGCATACTTTTATCTTAGGTGCACAAATCATATTTCCATGAGCCTCATGGCTGGGCACTTTAGGTCATTAGTGAAACCCTTTTGATGTGTGGAGTAGAAGTGGAAGCGCCTCTCCCACTGCTGAGAAGTCTTTTGACAGGCCCCTGGGGCTTCCAGCAAGAACAAAGACTGGCAGGAAAGGGGCTAGGAGTGGAAAGGTTCTGGGCGGAAGTACAGAACGTGCTCCATCCAGCAAGGGTTTCAACAAAGAGGAAGGGTCAGGGAAATGTATCAGCCAACTCCCAGAAGAGGCCTCTGAATGGAGGCGCCTGAGCTTTGAAGATGAATACACACATGGGCGTGGCTAGCTGATGAGGGTCGAGGAAGGCAGCCCCTCCGGAAGGCCCGCCAAGCAAAGCCCGTCAGCTTCAAAGGTCACATACAGGGTTTTGGCCTGCAGCCAGACTCCGCAACAAAGAACATATTGCCAAGACTGGCCTGATGTCCTTTCCTGCCTGAATATACAAGGGCGCCTTAGGGTAAGGGGGAGTTTGTCGGGGCTGGAACAACGACCGAAATGAGTCCCTTTGAGGTATGTTCCTGAGATCCAAGGGGGAGACAACATCCAGCAGAACTGAGCAACTGAGCCTAGGAGGGTCCTAAGCTGGCTGGGTCAGGCTTAGCGGCTTAGTGCCATGGGGTCCCTTCTTTTTAGGTGAGACTGAGCCATCTCCATTCACTTCGGGTGAGGATCTAGGTACTTAGTCCAAAACATGTGCAGTGTGAGTGATGGCTCTGTTACACAACCTGAGATAGTTGTGAGAAATCCCTCACGTTCCTATTCATCCTATTTAAAAAATCATCTATTTTGGTCTCTTTTGAGTTTCTTTAAATTTTTTGATATTTGCAGCTTGCTCTATTTCATTAGCTAATGGATCCTTAGTCAATTATCCATTTTATATATTACTGTGTTACAATAGCTCTGGGATTTAAATAAGTTGAAATTTAGACATCCAGACCCTTCATGATTACAGACTCTCATGTGGTCTCCATTGCTTCATGCTGGCCCAGATTTGACCATTTTGTTGTTCTTTTCAACCACAAAACTAATGATTCTCAAGACCTACAGTCAATATATGAATGTCCTTGAGCTTGACTTAAATGTTATTCTGACTATGACCATTACTGATTTGCTGTCAATCACAGGAGAATACTGCTTAGGCTCTTGGGGAGCAACACAGAGTTCAAAAAATTTTGCCCCTTATAAATTTCATTTCTTCTTAGGTTATAGAAATGGTTCTTCAGGCCAAGTCTTTAGAACAGAGCTTTTTCTGCACACCTATGTTTCTCTAACTTCCTTTCAATCCACCCCCTCTCCTTTCTTTGCAGGGTCTCATGTGTTGCGGGTTGTGCTCAACTTTCCCAGTGCTGGGATTATGTACATGAACCACCTAATGCTGGGGATGGAACTTGGAGCTCCGTGCAAACCTCTGCTGAGTCACATCCCTAACTTTGGGTTATTTATGAATTTTAAAGATTTATTTGTTTGTTTGCTCTTTATTTACCTGTATGTGTGTGATCCTACGGTGAGTTCATGTGTACCCCATGAACACAGGAGCCTGCAGAGAACAAAAGAGGATACTGGAATCCCTTGAAACTGGAATTGCAGTTGTAGGCTGCCCTGTGAGTGCTAGGAACCAAACCTGAGTCTTCTGAAAGAGCAGTTAGCACTCTTAATGTCTGAGAGCCATTTATTATTTTTTCAATGTAAAATGTAAATAAGGAGGTTGCACAGCAATATAATGTGGGTGTACTTAATGGTACTGAACTGTATGATTAAAATTGCTAAATTTCTGTTATCTCTATTTTCTATAACTAGAGAGTAAATAACCATATGCAAACTCACTTAAATAAAAATATTTGCAGGAATAGAGAATGGCTGGGTTTGTGAGTACCCCTGAGGTGGCATTCAAAACAAGCTTAATGCCTGGGGCTGTGACTCTCCCACAAGGCAATTGAGGTTAACCTTGGCTTTTATGGGGTGCTCAGAAAGGAGCTGGGACATGCCTATTTGTCAGCAGTAGGTTGACAAGGAGAGCCTAGTCATTTTAAATTCCCATTTGAGTTGGAATTAGACTCTGCACTCTTGTGTGAAATTAAAGAGCAGGGGAATTTATTGGGCAGTGTGACCAGTTTTCTTCCTGAGTAACCAAGGGTTTGACTTGTACAGAACCCAGATAAAACCTGGACTGGATTCGTGGCTCAGAAGTGGTCCTAGACTCATAGCTAAAACATCTTCCCTCTGTTTCTCTCCTTGTTAATTGCTCAACTGGTGCTCATAATTCTGGGGGCTCATGTTTTTACATGAGAGTAATTACTTTTTTGATATTATATGATCTGGATAGGTAATTCCTTTTCTACAATATTCATGACTGTATTCTACAAGTGAGATTAGCCTGCAGAGTTCTTTGCATATTATTATATTCACTGATCTATGACACGTATGTTCTTGTGTTTCAATATCTCCGAAAGCAGAAAGCAGCTGAAGGGCTGCCACTGGCCTGGTCTAGGTCATGACCTGACTCTCATGGCCTCTGTACCTTTATAGACAGGTCCGAAATGTTCCAAAGAAAGCTGCTGTAAATCAAAACTTGCCAAAGGGATAACAGTCCCAGAAACAACAGACCGTTCTTTTGGAAAAAGTCATTTTACCTGTTTTTTCGTAGTATAGGGGACAGCATGGCAGAGAAAGTCATTGACACTGGCCAAAACAAGAAAAAGTGATCAAGGTGGAGAGGCATTGAGTTCCAATGTTCTCTCTCTCTCTCTGTGTGTGTGTGTCTTTGCTCTCTCTCTCTCTCTCTCTCTCTCTCTCTCTCTCTCTCTCTGTGTGTGTGTGTGTGTGTGTGTGTGTGTGTGTGTCTTTGTCTCTCTCTATGTGTATGTGTCTCCCATCATTCTTTGGAACTTTAAAAATAGACCCAAAGCAACACTTTCATTAATTTAAAACAAAAATCCTAAGTGCTTTTGTAATGGAACATTAAATGAAATAAGTTTTATAATCTTGGCAGTTTCCATTAGATGAAATAAAACCACACAGTTTCGATATTAAACCAGAAGAGGGACTGGAGAGAATTCTATTTTTATATTTTCTTCTAGACTTTGAGCATTTGCAACAACATCGGAATTAGCAAAAGGCCACTGACACTCAGCTCTGAGAGTGCGGAACCCTGGGACTGTCTTCAGTGTAGGATTTGAGAGTGACATCCCAAGCTTTTCTAGAATTGACTGATTTATCTTTGTTTTTCAGGCTTCATTTTGGTAATTTGTGTTTTCAGTAGGAAATTACCCACTGTTTTCAAAATTCATTTATTGACATAGAATCCTTAGAGTTTTAATCACTTCTCTCTGTGGCTGGTGAACAGCTTCCAGGCTTTTCCTAACCAGGTCTTCACACACTTTGGAAATGAGAATGTTGTGTTCACTTAGTTTCTCCTTTTCTGCTACAACCACTTGTTTTGTTTTCCCTCCTTTGCTATTTTTATTTTTTAAAAATCTATTTATGAAAAAATAAACCGTGTTTCTATTTTCTCTTATCTAACACTGAAGACACTTAAGGCACACAGCTTTACTCTCAGAGTACACTTTCCACTGTGACATTTGAATTTTAGTAAAAAGTATTCTCTTTCTGGTTGATTTATAAGTACTTTATACTTTGAATTTTTTTCCTCTTCACATGAATTTGATCATTTAAAAATTGTAATTTTGGCCAGGTGTGGTGGCACACACCTTTAATCCCAGCACTCGGGAGGAAGAAGGGGGTGGATCTCTGTGAGTTCCAGACTAGCCTAGTCTATTAATAGAGTCCAGGACAGCCAGAGCTCTGTTACACAGAGAAGCCCTGTCTCAAAAAACAAAACAAAATTGTGACTTTGTGTATGTGTGCGCTTCTGTGTGTGAGTAGGTGCATATCAGTGCAGGTCCCCAAAGGCCACTAGATCTCTGGAGTTGGAAGTGTTTGTGAGCTGTCCAATCCTCATGCTGGGAACCAAACTCTGGTCCTGTGTGAGAGAATTATGAGTTCTTAATGGCTGAGCACATTGCCCTAGCCCATTTTTGGTAGCGTTTATATTAATGAATTTCAATCCTATTTGTTTGAGATCAGAAAACATGTCCCACTTGAGCAGAGAAGGGCAAAGGGCCTTGAGTGAGTCTCAGCATCAAAAAGAATGCAGCAGGACCAGAGGATGCAGTTTGTGAGATTTTGTTAAGGATTTTTTTTCAAGTAGGTTCTCACTATGTAGCCCAGGTTGGCCTTGAACTCATGATCCTTCTGCCGCTGCCTGCTGAATGCTGGCGTATAGCCTGCTTACTTCAAGAATGTATTCATTATTAAATATATCTGACTTTTGTAAGTATTCTGTGGATACCAAAAAAAAAAAAACTGTTTTCATTTTGTTGTTGTTGTTGTTGAAAAGATGTCATAATTGTTCTCAAGTTGCCATTTTCTTAGGATTCTAGTTATTGACTACCGCTAAGCCCTTGGAAGTTACAACATAATTTCCTTCACATCTAGTTGGGTGACATTATTATTATGATGCTGAAGGAAGAGAAAAATAGGAAGAAAATGAGAAGAAAGAAACAGAAGGCAAAATAGCATGCCAAAAAATCTGCTGTGATGTTGCTCTTTTGATGATTGATTCTGAGTACCGAAAGATTTCTTAGATTAGTGTCCCCTCTGACATCCCTTCGACTTTCTAACTGCCCAGTTTTGAGGATGTCCACTAATGGGGCCTGTATTTCTGGATGTGTTGGTTTTTATGTCAGATCAACTCCCTGGACTTTCTTCCAGGATGGCTTCCAGGATCTCTCAAGGGAGAACATTTAAAAAGCTATCTTTTAACACAGTGGGCATATCATTTATCCCCCTCTGAGCCTGGGAGTTGAGTAAAAGTGGTACACACATTCTGCTTTATGTCTTCAGTAATTAAGCTTCCATCTGTGGGAGTACATATGTATCTATTTGTATAGGATCTGTGTGCGTGTGCGCACCTTTGCGCACAAGCATGCACACACACTCAAGCATAAGATTTTAGGCTTGTCTAAATGTACTGATTTAGCCCAATTCACCTGCTTTGTAAATAGTACCCGAAGAGGTGAACCGATCCAGAGTTCCTAAGGTTACAAAAGAATGAGTAGAAGAATCTTTTCTTTGTGATAAGCTTTTAATTCAAATGCATATAGAATTTGGAAAATCAATCAAGGAAACAGTTCAACCAATGGGACCTGGAAACAAGTAGGTCCCCTTTTCCTCGTGCTCCCGGATGCCAGCTCCTCTGTCTGCATTAGTGTGAGTGCTTCTTAGCACAAGGTTGAGAGCTTCACAGTCAAGAGCCCCTCTTCCCAGTCACAGCTGGACGTTCCCCTGGACCAACGGCTTGTGTATATAGACCTCTGGCGCTGTTGATCACTTTCTCCTCTTAGCAGGCGTTGTACAGACACAAGGCAGGAACTTGTGGGTCTGCCTAGATTAGGTTGGTCTAGTCTATTAAAATAGAGTCCAGGACAGCCGTACACCTATGAGGGGTTATCTTGTTTATTAATTGGTATAGGAGGGCTTGGCCCCTTAGGGGTGACACCATTTCTGGAACTGGTGGGAAGTGTCTGTGGGACCGTGGAAGACACCGTGGGAAGTGCCATCCTCGTGTGTGTTGGGTTCACAGTGATGAGAAGAGTTGTGGATTGGGAGAAAGTCATGAGCTACTCCAATTTCGTTCTGTTGCTGTGATGAAACGTTCTGACCAAAAGCAGCTTGGGAGTGGGGGTGGGTTTATTTGGCATATACCTCCATGTCAAATCTGTCATTGAGGGAATTTGGGGCAGAAATTCAAGGGGAAACTGTGTGTAGAAATCATAGAAGAACACTTCTTGCTGCCCTGTTTCCTGTCTAATTGCTCAGTCGGCTTTTTACACTGTCATGGGACCACCCATAATGGGCTAAGCCCTCCAACATTTATAATAAACAAGATAATCCCTCATAGGCGTATGTGGGGATCCAGGAAATGCAGGCTTATGAGAAATGCCTCATGGCTGGGAAAATGAAAGTAACTTGTGGGACATATCTAAGATGGCGCCAATGGGAAGATGCCAGAGCGGAGTTGAAGCCTGATTGTGGGTAGAGCTGATTAGGTGAGCAAGACTTCCATACTCGTGATCAGTGCATGATTACCATGTTACCATGTAACCGAACTTTTAAATTATTATTTAACACTTATTTATTTATTACTAAATTCACTTATAACAAACACCAACAATTTCTTAACTATTAATCCTATAAATTCCTACAACCCCTTTAACCTATCCACTAAACCTATTGATAATTATAACAACTACTTTCATAACCTTTTAGAATGATACAGTCTCTGGGGCAGGTCCTCAGTCGTCAGGAATACAGTCTTTGTTGTAGATTCTTTAACACACTTAGCAGTCCTTTTTCTGGATCTCTCAGATGCAGGTTCGTCAGGGTAAGTTGGTTATTGCAGTCTCACCTCAAATAAGGCTTCATAAAAAAGGGCTGGCCATTGATGGCCAGCTCTCTCCCTAAAACAAAAAAAAAGCCGGTGAACAAAAAAAGCCTGAACAAGACACCAAAAGGCCAAGGACTAAACCCTGTGGCTCAGCTTTTGCCTAGAGGGGTTTGATCTGTCTGAACAGTGGCCTAAAGGAAACTGTGCCTGGCTTTAAGGACTGAGACAAAGCAGCTGAGTTCCTGATTCAAAAGAAGTAAGTTGGCCTGCAGACGGCTAGGGTCTCCCACAGAGGAGAAAGCATGAAGCCTTATTTAAGGTGAGACTGCAATAACCAACTTACCCTGACGAACCTGCATCTGAGAGATCCAGAAAAAGGACTGCTAAGTGTGTTAAAGAATCTACCACAAAGACTGTGTTCCTGATGACTGAGGACCTGCCTCAGAGACTGTATCATTCTAAAAGGTTATGAAAGTAGTTGTTATAATTATCAATAGGTTTAGTGGATAGGTTAAAGGGGTTGTAGGAATTTATAGGATTAATAGTTAAGAAATTGTTGGTGTTTGTTATAAGTGAATTTAGTAATAAATAAATAAGTGTTAAATAATAATTTAAAAGTTCGGTTACATTACCAGGCTTGTGCTATGTGATGTGATAGGATGACCTTTAATGTGATTGGTCCACGTAGCCTCATGTGGAAACATCCATTTGGTTCTGTATATAAGCTAGGGAACAAAATATTAAAGCCGAGAAATGCTTAGACATCACCCGAAATGTGTTTGTCTTTGGAGTGAAGGCTGGAGAGTTGGGCAGGCACTGCACTCACTTTACCCTGAGAACCCCCTTATGTGGTGATTGCAACAGGCGTACTTCAAGAAGCTGTGTCAGTTAACATGTATACAAGTATGTATGCTATTCATTGTACTTTTGCTGACATATTTAATCAGGCTAGCACCCATCAGAAGAACCTTAGGAGACATGAAACTTGAGACTCACTGAAGAAACAGTCTCCAAGTTGTTTAAAGGTAGATTCTCTTCCTGAAAGCTGGACTGACCATCATGTACGTGGTTTGCTGAAGTCTTCTCGGACTTTCACTACTAAACCTTTGATTCTGTGATTACTTAGAATTGGAGAAATTCTGACTGCACGCCAGAATAAAACATGTATGTATGCATGTATGTAGTATATATTTTAATTATACCACTGGCATCCTGAAGCCATCTGGTTCACTCCTAGCCTTTGCTAAATTACCACATGCCTTTCTTTTATGGGATGCAGACATGAAAAATGATTACTCATTTCAAAGCTTCTCATTGCCACCTATTACACTAACTCTGTGGAAGTGACATAAAGGAGGTATTTTAATTACAGATGAGGGCACCATTCTTATTAGCTGGCTAACAAGGCTCTTGGCTATATGTGCATTGGTTCAGGAAGAGAGAGAAAAGGACCTAAGCAGGGATGACTAAAAGGCACAGCGAGATGCTTCAGAATTACAAATATTTGAAAGCTACAAAAAACAGGAAGGAAATTTTGCACACACTAATTGTAGACTCTAAAAATGAGGAAAACCTCAGATGTCACTGTTGAGGCTACAAAGGTTTTCAGATTAGCAACAAAAGGTCTAAAATTGTAAAAGCTGTAAAAATAAGCTTTTTTTTTTTTAAATGAAGTTCAGGCTTATTTTACAGATCTTTACTTCAGCTTTTAAAGCTATCAAACCAACATTTTAAATTCAGTCTTTATATGAAGGGAAAATGCACATCAATAATGAGATTTTGAGAATATTTTTCTTTGTTATAGAATTTCCATGACATAATGCATAACTTCCCCCCCCCATTTAAACCTTCCAAATATTTACAGGAGCCCTCTTAAAATAAGACCATTAAGAATATAGCCTATAGCTGGGCATAGTGACACAAGTCTTTAATCCCAGCAACCCAGAGGCAGAGACAGGGCGGATCTCTGAGTTTGAGGCAAGCCTGGTCGAAAGAGTGAGCTCCAAGACAGTCAAGACTACACAGAGAAACCGTCTCAATATATACTAAATTTAAAAAATTTTATGTGTATGAGTGTTTGCCTGCATATATGTACACGTGTGCCTGGTGCTCATGGAGGCCAGAAGAGGGAGTAGGATACTCTGGGAACTGTAATTACAGACGATTGTGAGCCACCATATGGGTGCTGGGAACCAAACCCAGGTCCTGTGCAAGCTCAGCAAATGCATTTAGCCACTGACCCAATCTTCAGTTCCTATTTATGGAAGTCTTAAGGTGGTATTATTGTCCTGATTTAGACAGTAAAAGAATCATATGGCTACATAGATAGAGCTAAAAGAAATGAAGGCAAAAACTAGGCATAAATTTTTAGTTGAACTTTTCTTCCTGTTGTCCTGTCATGGAAATCCTTGTTTATGGGTTACTACAATGTCCTCCAGTGAGATGTATTTCCTATTGTTTCTTGAATATTATATTACTCTAAGTTAGCCATATAATTTTTTATCTGTAATCACCATAACCAGTGCTTGACTTGACAATGTTTTTCTCATACAAGGTAAGGTCATCTGCCTTGTGGCTAGAACATGAACATTTAAACAAACAATTGTTTCTTAAAAGTCACTGATACAGTTTATCTGTTTGCTTACTGTTAGTTGTATGTTTCAATATAGACAGTACACTTGAATATGCCCTTTTTTTTTTTTTTTTGGTTTTTCGAGACAGGGTTTCCCTGTGTAACAGCTCTGGCTGTCCTGGACTCACTTTGTAGACCAGGCTGGCCTCGAACTCACAGAGATCCGCCTGCCTCTGCCTCCCAAGTGCTGGGATTAAAGGCGTGCGCCACCACCGCCCGGCGAATATGCCCTTTTACAACCTCAAAATATTTTCAGTTAAGAAAAATATGTGACTGACAAGAAACAGGTAAAATTGGATTAGCAAACAGTGCCTAAAAAATTTTAAAGTTTTTAGATATTTATGTGTATGAGTGTTCTGCATGCATGCATGTTATGTGTAGTACCTACGGAGGCCATAAGAGCTCATCAGATCCTCTGGAACTGGAGTTACAGATGTTATGAGCCATCATGTGGGTAGTGGGAACTGAACTGGGCTCCTCTGCAAGTGCTTTTAACCACTTCAAGTCCTCTCTAGCCTGATTTTTATTTTTAATTATGTGTATGATATTGTGTGCTTGTGTGTATGTGCATGTTGAAACAGGCATCTCAGAGGTCAGAAGCCGCCTGAGGTGGTATTGGGAACTGAACTCAGGTCCTCTGGAACAGCAGAGAGCATTCTTAACTGCTGAATCATCTCTCCAGCTCCATATATATACATATACACACACACACACACACACATATATATATGGATTCTCATGCTAGCTCTGACACTCTCTAGGGGAAACTTAAGCTAATCACCTCATCACCTTGGTCCCATCTCTTAAGAAATACCTCAGTCCTTCAACCTCAAGTTGTCATAAGGGGACTTTCAGAAAAGCATTCCCTGTCATCATTGCTAGGTAACCAAGCCACTTAAGGTGAATGTGTTCAACTACAGGTACACAAATCCACGACCTGCTGATATCAGGGTTAAATTGTTCTAGGGATGAGGTCCTGTCCTGTTTTTACTCTCCCCTGATGATTTTATTAAACAGTCTATTTAAGAACAGCAGCCCAGAGGAAACCATTTTCCTAAGATGGGAAACTCACCTGCTTAGATGGGCAATCGAGAAATTACTGGTTCAGATTTCCTCACAGAGCAACACTCAGGGGTTGAAGATTTTATCTTTTCTGTTGGCTGTGTGCTCAAAGCAATCTATTATCGTCCCAGAGATAGGGTCACTGTAGAGGAAGCCTGGACTTTTGATTGGTTACATTCAATTTAAGAATGTGAACAGCTGAATTCTCTTTTTGTAAAGCTGGTGTTTAGATCCCTATTTCAACTACATGTCAAATTCTTAACTGGTTTCTAGTATTAGCTTAGTGTCAGGATTAAATAAGGCAAATTCTTAATGTCCTTGTAGTTATCTAGATGTTTCCTGTCTCTAAGGTCTCCCATCAGATTTCAAATTGTAAGTGTAGACAACAATCACTTCCACACCTACAGCCCAATTAGAGTGCAGTTCTGATGCTAATTTCCTACCACAGCATACAAAATGTTTATTACTCTACAGTGGGAACTGTGTTTACCTGGGAATCCCGAAGCTTAAGATCAGTCACATGGAATCTTGGGAAAGTTGAGATGAGAGGATGGGGAGGAGGAAATTAAGAAAAAAACAAGACACTGTGAAGAAGCCATATGGATACTTATTATCTGGTAACCCAATTTAATACTACAAGAGATTGAAGGGAGGTATCCTGCATGGCTTGAAAATGCACTCCTTGCAGTGGGAAACTAAACTCCCAGTGCTAGGTGTGGGATACCTTTGTAGGAATTGGTCAGGAAGGTTCTCAAAACAATATAGGCTCTTGTCAATCCTCTTGGTTGTTCACTAACACTACTGCCTGTGACTTCAAGGCCAACATGGTCTAAATAGCAAGTTCTAGGTCAGCTAGGTCTATACAATAAGACCTTGTCTCAAAATAAAATGATTCTATTGCTGAGGCACCACCTGCTTTGGTTGCAAGACAGAGAGAAAACAAGCTGAAACTGAGCTGGAAACTTCCTCCCTCATGGATAGCTTTCAAAGAGTAGGAATGTACAATGGAAGAAGCTGGGAGAGATAGTCTTAACCAGTCGTGAATCCTACCAGCTACATAACCAACCTTACCGGCAACATGTGCCACCTGAGCAATAGTGGCATAGCTGTTACGGAAGCCATCAATCTCCCAGATTGGATTTGAGGCCAGCTCCATAGGAGTGAGAGCCAGGTCTAGTCAACAACTCATGCCAGGGCGGGTCATGGGGCCAAGATGTGTTGGGGAAGGGGAAGATGGAGAGTAAGACTTACGACTGAAATAGCACCACACTACCTTCTAAACATGTTTACACATAGACAAACACACTCAACCTAGAGAATCCTCTTCAATGAAGAGGTCAATGCAGACCAATGGCTGCCCCAAGTCCTCAGAACAAGTGATGACTGAGTGCCTGACCCTAAACATTTATAATATCCTAAGGCTCAGCGATGACTACAGAAGAGGTGGTGGGAAAATGTAGAAGCAGGACGATAGGAAGAAAGACTGTGAAATGCCAACTTCTAGGCATAACATAACCCTTGGAATTATGAACTCACAGCTGCTACTATTTGCCCTGGGCCAAGGCTGGATGGGGCCCTACTTCTTACTGCTGAACTAGTTGTTATGGAGAAGACTTGAGGAATCCGTTTCAGTTTTGTACCTACTGCTGAGCCCACAATGCTCCAACGGAGCTCTAAAGGCAAGGCATGTCCACATGGTCACAGACAGCCTTGGTTAAACGCAGTGGAATTCTCAAAGGAATATCACAGATTTGTAGGGAACATGGAGCTAGACGGGGAGAGAAGGAATCAAGACAGAAGAGAATAACCAGCTTACATTGTATTTGTGTATGAAATTGTCAAGAAAAGGATCTTTTGATTTTTAAGCTTATCCCCCCCTCAACATTTGAGTAAAATACACTTGACTTCTAGCTCCAACATGCTAAGGAAAGTTAATGGACTGCTGTTAGAAGCCAACTGGTGTGATGGATGGGACACAGCTAACCACACACACCCCTGAATGTTTTAGCCACTGATGCCTACAGTTAGGTGGATGATGTCCCCCTATCACCAGCTCTAAAAAAGACAACAGTTTTATACAAGAAAGTAAGAGACTAGAATGACTTTTTTTTCTCTTGTCCCTTCCATTCCTAGGCCCGTTTTTGTAAAGAAGCTTTTCTAGATAGTAACCAGAGATGCACTGAGCTTCTCCCATTTCAGCAAATTTGAAACTTAGCTGCTTTGCAGATATTGTCTTTCCCAGCCACTGTTTGGTCCCGCTCATAGCCAACCAAAACATTCTTCCACATTCTGGTATTCAGAACATCGGGTACTCTAAAAGTGTGGGATCATCAAATTAGGACAATATCAGTGAAAAATTCTGGAATAAACACCAATTGTGACTGATCTTGGCTACAAGATGATGGTATTAATTTCTTATTAGAGCCTGCACCCACAGGTCAGGGCAGGAAGAACTGTCATGGAGGAACATACTCTAATTTGCTTTTCTCTTGTATCTAAAAAGCACAACAAATGCTAATACACGCTTAGGTTTTGGAATTGGAGTTGTATATTCAATAAATTCAATCAACAGACAAGCAGTGATACAACAAGTACGGGCACCATAAAGATTTTAAAGTAAATGTTTGTTTAGAATAAAACGTTGCTACAAAAGCCAGAATTGGAGTCTAATGAAACAATTTAATAAAACAAGGCACAATGCTTAAGGCAAAATTTATGAAGAAGGTATACAAAGTTAATATATCGTATTTTTAAATGTCCTTTGGGGGAGGAGGCACAAGAATTTAAATAGCTTAAACAATCTTTTTAGAATATTAGCCATTATAAAGTAGGTAAATTTGATATAATAGGACTGTATCTTTTTCAGAAAACAAACTCCACTGTTGAATCACATTTCTGAATTACACTTACACAGATATTTCTAATACACAGACTTTAAGTGCAGAAAATTAAGAAGTCAGAGCATACATAATAATTTGACCAAAGTAAAAGAAACAGCATCTTTTGTTGGTATCTGAAGCCCTCCATTTTATGAAATGCTAAGACTGGTTATTTAAAAAGCTTTTCCCATTACACTCGTTTCTCACAAACACAAATCGGGCTCAGTTTGCAACAAAGCTGAACCGAAGTCTAGACATGACTGTTTGAAAGTGACTTGGGGGGTTAACACTGTTTCTCAGGAATACCAGTGCTGAGTGTGTAAACTGTGAACAGAAAGTCTTTTAACCATCCCTGTACATAAAACCACCAACTTGGTTATGACTGCAATGCCAACTCCTCCTGGTTTCCCCTCAGCTAGAGTTTTGAATAATACAATTTTATTCAATTTATTCATGGCCAAAAGAATGAAGTATGTTCTGACGAATAAAGATAATTTCTGTAT
>CAJQZJ010028118.1:0-13936 GCA_907164525.1 Lophiomys imhausi | reverse complement strand
GAGTGACAACATTTTCTTAAGATGGTAGAACTTCTGTTATCTTTGTGACAGCATATACATTTTAAATAAAACCGTATGATAGAGACACCTTTCAACTGGAGGCAAGGTGGTGGTGGGGCTCGATCCTTGACTCTGGAGGGCTCTGCTCTCCTGGCACAGTGTGACTAAGACTCCCTCCCCAGATGTCCCCCCCCACACAGTGAGCCCTCTGTTGTGGGCAAAGGAATCTCTCAGGACCACTGCTTCTCCTTCAAGTCAAATGCAGATCACACAGCTATCACGGATAATTTATCATATGATACACTTTCTTTCCCATACTTTAGGTTATATAGAAGACTTAGGCACTTTCAGACCATAGAAGACATTGCTACCCAATATACTATTAAAAAGATCACACTGTGATGAAAATATAAAATTGCACACTACTGAGTTAATGTTCCATTAACATTATATGTCTAATATACAGCTAGTGAACGTTAAATAAACACTTCTTTTTTTTTTTTGGTTTTTCGAGACAGGGTTTCTCTGAATATCTCTGGCTGTCCTGGACTCGCTTTGTAGACCTGGCTGGCCTCGAACTCACAAAGATCCGCCTGCCTCTGCCTCCCAAGTGCTGGGATTAAAGGCGTGCGCCACCACCGCCCGGCGTAAACACTTCTTTTTAAGCACTGGAATAGAACTATGTGATATATAGGTACGTCATGATGCCTAAAAGCCTACACAGCACCCTTCACTCTGTTACATGCCTCGTCTAACTTAAAAACTCAATATTTTGAACTTAGTGAAGAGCAATACTTATAATAAAATCTCTACTTTTAGATGAGAGGCAAATCATTTAAAAATTAGGCACTTTAAAACTAAATGCAAGGCCGGGCGTTGGTGGCGCACGCCTTTAATCCCAGCACTTGGGAGGCAGAGGTAGGCGGATCTCTGTGAGTTCGAGGCCAGCCTGGTCTACAAAGTGAGTCTAGGACAGCCAGAGCTGTTATACAGAAAAACCCTGTCTCGAAAAACCAAAAAAAAAAAAAAAAAAACTAAATGCAGCTAGATAATCTTAACATATGTGTGTGCTTACTAGTAAAGTCATATCTTACAAGCACTCACATGGAAATAGAGAATAAACATTTGTTTTATATGTAAATAGCTACTACTAAGTACTTGGTTTGTAGTTTTTAAAAAATACAATGGAAAGGTAAACATTAACAAGGCTACCTGCTGTATTATAAACTCCAGGTCATGAGGAACTACTTTCCAACTCTAGGTAGAGCAAGGCTGGAAGAAAAACCTATAGCTTGCTGACTCTCCCTTATGAGGAGAAATGTGAACAGCCTCCCAGCAGCAGGAACTGATATAATGACTAATAATAATAATAATAATAAACTTAGTGATAAGGTTTTTACATGGTAGTAATAGGCCACTTGGCAAGTCAACTTTAAAACAATTCATTTTTACTCTCCAGGGCGTTATTAGCTCAGGGATTTCCCTGGGTACCTATGACTTCTCTTTCCCTATCCTTTGTTGCTTTTAAAGGTTTGTTTCACCTAACACTGCAGCAAACAGCCTCTTCTTGATTCTTCACTTAACCCCAGTATTTATGGTGTCTGTAAGAACTATAGGACTGGGCTGCACTATGGAGGGTTGCCTTTTACTTTTGTTTACATGACCCCCCCCAATTTCTCATATTTCAAGTACAATTTACAATGTACATTTATTTTTAATATTAGTAACAAAATTTTAAATCAAGAGTTTTAGAACAAGAGGCACCATTGGCACGTTTTTAAGTAAAATACTGAGCAGGGTACATGGTCATCTCAGCAGCTGGGAAGCTGAAGCAAGAGCATCACAAACAAGCCAGGCTGGGCTACATACCAAGTTCAAGGCTAGCCTGGGCTACAAGCCAGGCCCTGTCTCAGAAAATAAAGTAACTGTATTATGAAAAGTAGACCTTGCTGATTCTGAAACTCTAAGAGTTCATTAACTAGATAAACATGCAACTCATAACTAGCGAGACAGACTACCGTTTAAAATACAGTCTGGTTAAATGCTCTATTTACAAGGTTATTAACAAGGAATTCCTAAAAGGCTACTCAAACTATTCGGTCAAGATGACTGTCAATCAAGAAAGCACAAGTATCTAATCCAGAAGAATATGGTCCCATCAATTGGATTATTTTCCATGAAAACATTCAATGTCGATTAACTAAAGCGATCTAATTACATACAAAGCATTTGAACTCATCTTTGCTTTTCCCAACCTTGCAATCTGCAGCTTATAGTTGGTTACCTGGTAAAAGAAGCAAAGACTTTATAACTTCTATCATACAATTATATTAGCAGTAGAAATATCACTTCTATAAACACAGGAAGACAATTTCTAAATCAAAAAAAATTAAAAATAATAACCTTACTACACTATTCCGAGGAAAAGGTAAGGGGACTCACTATAGCAGCGTTTCACAACTGCAGCCACGAAACCCTCGTGTTTCATGGCGTAACACAAACAAACCCTGAATTATCCTATAAACTACTAATATAACCTACTAAAATAAAAACTGTACAAGAAACCTAGCATGCACATATTCTTAGAATACAGTTGGCTTCTAATAAAGCATTCTTTAAGAGATCAGCTGATGCCCTAATGCAATCTGAAACTACTTTTCACACTAACTAGACTTCACGTTATTATAGGTTGGTTAATGATCAGTAGTGAGAGTTATATATTTCCTACAGTGGGTTTATAGTTTTAATATTTTTTATTGCATAATCAACTAGTAAAGTTAGTAAAATTTGTTACTTTCCAATGATACTTTGTTACAATTTTTCTCCCGCACCTGAAGGATAAAACATATTTAATGTTTTCTTCCCTGTTTTATCAATACTTTTTTCAGTGTTTAATAGTCAACTAGCTCTGTGAACTACTCTACTGAGGATGAATGTAATGGGCTCTGCTTCTGACTATCTTCTCTGTCATGTGTATCTAGCTGTAGTTTTTCTTTTACATGTAGAGGAAGCTTTGGTTCAGTGAACAACAGGAGCAAAGGAGGCACATTTGATGGTTAAAATCCAGCCTTCTCACTTTAGAAAAGTTTTCATGTATGTAGCCCAGGCTGGCCTCTAATTTACTATGGAGCCTAGGCTAACTTTGAACTCCTGATCTTCTGCCTCTACCTCCCAAGTGCTGGTCTGGAGGAGTGCATAACCTTGTCCAACGTTTCCTGATTTAGTCCAATACTGTAAAGCAGCTATTTTTAGATTACTTGTCATCTAGATGTTTTCTGTCAAAAATTATTATTCTGTCTTTTGGTGGATAGATGGATCAAGACTTTAGCTTCCCATTCAGTGTAAAAGACATCTGTTTAGAAAAGATCTTTGCAGTTAACAAAAATTAGGTTATGGCCACAGACACAGGTGGTGGCCCATCTGTTATGCCAGCATTCAGGAGGGGGAGGCAGGCGGATCTCCGAGTTCCAGGCCCACAGAACTCTGGCTGTTCACTTAGTTGGTTAAAGCATACTGCCAAGTGTTTTGCATAGTATCAGGTGGTTGTTTGCTCTGAAATCATTTCTAGAATAAGCTTTCATATCCTTGCTAGGATTAAGGCACTATAACACATCACTGCTGGATTGTATAAAGTTACTAACAATCACATAAAGGGCTGGTTTAGATATTCCATTTAGAAGTTATAGGCCTTACTGTCCAGTCAGTTGGTCAGAAAGGCTTTCAAAAGGGGTAACACAAGAAGGCTCATTTTATTTACGGTATAGTGTTTTTCACAAACCAGGACAACCCTGGTAACAGAACTGTGATGACCTTACTTTATTCAACTCAGCTGTCCCAGGTGAAACTACTTCTGGTTGATTACGTAACTATTCTTCAGAATGACTATTCTGCTAGTGTTTCTTCAAAGACATAAGTGAAAATTGTGACAAATCAGCTGAATTTTGAACTGCCATTCAGAATAAATTACACTCAAAGAATTTAAACATGAAACCAGATTCATTCCTGCCAAATATGTAGATGGAATGCCAAAACCTTTCACATCATTCCAACTCTTACATGGACATTCAAGATGAAAACACTAAGGCCTCCAATTGACTTAAATCTCCATTTTCTTTCGAAATCATCTTTGCTCAGGGTTTTAGCATTTTTCAACATGCACTGTTGTTCAGCCAAGAAGAACTTTCTGCATTCTGTGTGCAGCAACGCTGGCTTCATCTTCTGAGTCAGACTCACTCTGGGATGTGGAGCTGTGTGAGGCCGAGCTGCAGGGTGAAGAACATTCCGGAGAACACAAATAGTGCATCAGGGGGAGGCGGTACTTTCCACAGAAGTCCACAAACTTAATTTGTCTGACACAGCAGTCAAAATAGACTCCTAGAGGAAAAAGGAATGCAAGAGGTCAGTAAAAGCAATGAGCCATAGGTTTTCTGTTTTAAAAAAAAAAAAAAACCCCTTTCCAACATTCTGGAAAAATACTACATACTTCCCTCTTTGGGAATATTAAGCAGAAATATTAGAACGGTTCCTTCTAATAGCATAGTGTAGAGAGACAATGAGAGATCTTCTGGTGGCAATCTGAGTGCTAACAGAAGACCAGGAGGGCCGGGCCGCTGAGATGGCTCAACCAATGAAGGTGCCTCTGCTTAGCCTGAAAATCTGTCGTTAACCCCAGAATATAAGAGGGGAGAAAGAAAGACCTGACTCCAGCAGGCCTCCTGTGTACCCGGTGACGCATTCATTCACATTCTCATCCTTCGTACTCTCCCTCTAAATGTAAACAAACAACTAAAACAAGAAGGCAAGATGATGTATCTGAAGGGACTGGACACTGTTTATTTAGCATGTCGTCTCTGGTGGCGAGTGTCTGCCAGAGATTGCAGGGTATGTTAAGTGCCCTTATTCTACACCCCCTCAGTCACTAGCACTATCCTACAGGCAGAAGACTAAACAAACACTTCCTTTAATAATGACTAAGGAAGTAATTACCATACAAGAATTTGCAGAAAGAGAAATAGCTGTTACTACCATTCTTGTCTTTTGGGAGGGAAAGGTCTCTTACAGCTCAGGCTGCCCATAAAACTCTAGCATGGCCTTCAATTCCTGATCCTTCTGCCTCCACCTATCCCAGGGGCTTAGGATTAATACACATGCATCATCACTGGGAGGGCAAAACTTACTGAAACAAAATGTCATCTCACATTTATGCAGGCTCTAAATCTCTGGGCTGCAAAGCTGATGATGATTTTAGTTCATACAAAATCAAATATACTCTGGGAGATTAAAACTGCTATTTTCCCTTATTTGGTTCTTAACTCAGTGCTCCTGAACTATGGTCCTTCAGGAGAGAGAGCTACAGCTAAAGCTGAGAGGAAAGCAAAGGCTGCTTGCTGTGTGTCCAGACTCAAGCTGAACCTTTGAAAATGCCTTACATGTCTCTAAGATACAAAGTCCATCCCTATGGCTGCAGATAACCAAACTATGGAGATTTGTGGCCCATTATCTCTCTAAAGAGGAATCTCAAACTTCACTCAACTTAAGTTTCCCAATCACTTAAGTTTCCCTATCCCATGACAGATCATTCATTCATTCATTCTCAATGGTAGGATCTCATTATGTAGCCCTGGCTGGCCTGGAACTCTCAGTATAGAACAGGTTGGCTTTCAACTCATAGAGCTCTACTTGCCTCTGCCTCCTGAGTACTGGGAATAAAGGCATGTCCCACCAGGCCTGGCTCCCCCATAACCCTTTATGGTTTACTACTCTGAACAACTTAGAAAGTGTGATCAGTCAATAGGCTGTAATCCACTCTAGTAACTGTGTCAGCTTCCGGCAATATTCTCATCTGTTGGCTTTCACACTCTACAAAGAGAAAATGTCTTACAAATGACATGATTTTTTTTTTTTTTTTGGTTTTTCGAGACAGGGTTTCTCTGTTTAACAGCTCTGGCTGTCCTGGACTCGCTTTGTAGACCAGGCTGGCCTCGAACTCGCAAAGATCCGCCTACCTCTGCCTCCCAAGTGCTGGGATTAAAGGCATGCGCCACCACCGCCCGGCATGACATGATTTTTAACTTACAGTTCAATAAGGAACTTTGAGTGGTGGAGGTAGGGAAGCATGTAAAATGAGTGGTTTTATTTTATTGAATGTACCTGAAATTTTAAACTTGTAATTTTTAAGGCACTCTTAAGATAAAAAGCCCTTTGGAAAACTAAAGAAGTCAATAAAAAACAGTTCAAAGAAGAGAATTCTTTTCTCTTTAGAGGCCCACTGCCAGAAGAGGATGGCTCTGGGCACACAAGATTTCAGCAAAGCCCTGGTGTGAACGCTGTCTCTTACAAAGTCTCCACACTCTAGTTTCAACAGTGCCCTGCCACCCACACTCTAGTTTCAACAGTGCCCTGCCACCGCCAAAGCCACTTAAGACAGAGGCCCACAGAGGAAGGCTTGGCATACTCTGTTGACAGTGTTGCACCCTTTGCTTTGGTGAGGACCTGGGCACACCAGCTCAGGGCCAGCACTTTTCTTTTTTTTAATATTTATTATTTACTTCAGGTTACATCTTCATCACAGTGTCCTCTTTCCCCACTCCTCCCACCCTTTCTTCCCCCCTCCCACCCATCCCACTCCTCTGGAGTGCAGTGTCCCTATGTATCAGTCCCCCGACCCAGTTCAGCAGTCATATGAGGGCCAAGAGCCTCCTCATACACTGGGGGCCTACAAGGCAGCACCACAGGTAAACCCAGTCTTTTTATCTTGTGACAATCTTTGAGAAATTTGTTTTCCCTTTTACCTGTATAATAATCTCAAGATAAGATGAGACTTTCTGAAATTTTTTTTTTTACCCCAGCTTTGATATCATTAAACAAAAGATTTTCTTGGTATTTACATCATCCTCACACCAGTACTTTATTTAAAAGTAGTATTTGTCTCTGCTCTAAATGTAAATCTTGAACCGTAGACTTAAAGACTATAAAGCTCTCTTTATACACATCTAGAAATGGGCACACTCAGTCTGTTCTCAAACATCTTTAAGAATATTCTAACACAGCAGTTCTCACCCGTCCTAATGCCTGGACCCTTTAATCCAGTTCCTCGTGTTGCCACTCCATAACTGTAGTTTGCCACTGTTATGAGTCATAATGCAACTCTCTGATATGCAATCACGGGGAGGGGGGTCGGGTCACTACTCACAGGTTGAGAAACATTGCCTTGATGGTGTATGATACAATGAACAGTGAACCTTCAAATAAACGTGGAAGACAGCCAAACATTTAAAACTCTTTTAAAGAGTTAGGGATGTGTGCACGCCTTTGTGTTCCCTTTCATTTTAGCATCTTACTTTTATCTTAATGTTCTAAAACAGAATGAGATTTCCAGGGTGAAAATTCCTTGTTTAAAGCCAAAATTTGTATGAAAATAATTTCTAAGAAGGAGGCTCAGGGGGCAAAGTATCTTACTTTCTAGTAACTGCCTTTTTGTGAAAGAAGCTCTAGCTAATTAAAACACAACATCAAAATTTAAAAACAGCTAACCGAGTGAAAAAGGCCAACACCAGATTCACTTACCACCACACTTTGGGTTTGGGCAATTACTGGCTGAACCCAAGTATCTAAGAAGATTCCCAGGAAGATCATAGGGAGTGTAAGAAATACTTCGGATCTTAATGGTCCTTGCAGCTAATTCCAGAAGAGTTGGAGGGTCATATGTTAAATCTCTAACAAAACGAACAACCAATGGATTTCCTCGTAAACTCAACTCCTCCAGATGAATAAGATTGAGGATTTCTCGAGGCAGGTATGTCAGCAAGTTATTGTGGAGACTGAGGGAACGAAGTGAATGCAACCTAGAGTGAACGCAATGCAGAAACCAAAGGCAACATATGAGTAAAATAGTAGGAAGTAACGTTTACATCAATTCTGTATGTACAGACGTGTCTATGTGTGTATATACAAGGTCTGAACTTCTCATATGACTTAACAATTAGGATTAAGGTCAATAAAAGAAAAATTAAAACCAGTTCAGACTACAGTTTTAAAAGTGCAATCAAAGACTTTCCCTCTGGGATCTTAAGAGTACTGAAAACATTTACAAAGAATGCTGATGTCCTGAGATAAACGATAAATTTAAAGACACTGGGGGACACATTTTATCACTTATACACTAAAAAAGACCTCAGGTATACTATGGATAACGATCCTTTTCATTACAAAGCCACCTCAGGACAGGCATGCTTAAAATCAAATACAAACTGCCAAGTTTCAGAACACCCAAGAAAAGCTATGCCAAAGTACTCTCCTTCCTTCCCTTTCTCCCTTCCCTTCTTTTCTTCAGTTACAAGAAAGCTGAATGGTTGGGTCAGACAAGGACCCAAGTACAGTAATGAAAATGTCAATGAAAAAATGTCAGTGTGGAGCACACCTGTAATCCCAGCACTAAGGAGGCAGTCTGGCCTACTGATAAACTCCAAGCCAATGACAGACCCCATCTCAAAGGAAATGAATGGCACCCAAGTCAGTATCTGGCCTCCGCATGCAAGTGCACATCAACTGCACACTTGTGCCTCTACACAGACAGACTGACAGACAGACACACACTTACACACATGAAGACAAATACAGAGCAAGCTGAACAAATATTTTGGGGAATAAACCAGTGGACTTAAGAGTAAAATAGAAAATTACTCAGCTTGTTGAGCTATTCATTACAATTTTTGTTTGTTTTGATTTTTTGAGAATTTCTATTTTACTTTACCTTTTTTAAAGCCCAGGTCTCACTATGTAACCCAAGTTGGTCCTAAGATTTTCCTGTGTCAACTGCCCTAGTGTTGAGATTACTGACATACCCTAACTTCTTCAGCGACTCCTACCCACAGATGTGTCTGTAAAAGGAGACTACTCACTGTGCAAGCTGAGGAGGCACACTTTGGATTTTGTTGTCACATAACACCAAGTAATTCAGAGAAGGGAGATTTGCTAATTCTGGTGGGATTTCTTTAATGAAGTTTCCTCCAAGGTATAAACATTCTAAACTGCAAAAGCAAATTAAAGATAAATAAATAAATAAATAAATACAAGCTGGTCAAGATATTCTATTGCCTCTACTGTAGTGGACACATTTCATCTACCCATTCTCCAAATGTCTTACCCAGGAATTGCTATATGCAAGGCAGTCTCCAGAAAAGACAATGTAATCCCCAGGGGGTTTATCTTTGTCTGTCTTATAGGTATTACAAGAATTCATTCTGACTTTGTAAAAGGAGTTCAAAAGCTTTAGTTTTGTCATGCTATATAATCACAGTGGCCTTTCAGAGTTGTCACTTTTTGCTCCCCATAAACAAAAGCTACACTGTAGACACATCACTCCTAAACTTCCTGTTAGTGTTACTCAATCCATATGAAGTTCAATTTGTTCCTTTAAATCCATTTTACTTTGAAATCCACTTCCTTTGGTTATCAATACTGCTTCCAGCTTTTGTTGTTACTGTTAGCATTTATTTCATTCAATTCCACCGCTTACCGGCATAAAGCATTAGCAGCTATCATGGTCATTTGTACCACTCCCACTGTGTTCGTACTGCAAATGCTTGGTTCCTAGCTGGTGGAAGTGGGTCACTAGTGGCAAACCACTGAAGACTATATTCCATCCCTGGTTCTTGCCATCTGCCATGTAATAACCAACTTCTGCCACACATTCCTCCCAGCTTCCCATGCCTTCCCACCACAAGGCTGAACTGTGAGTCAGTTCCTTCTTCAAGTTACTTCAGTCAGGAATTTTGCTACAGTTAAGGAAAAACAATAAGCAAGACAACTACTAAGTAATTAGCAGGCAGGTAGGAACAGAGAGGATAAGGAGCATCAGGAAGACCAGGGAACAGAGAGCAAGGTGGGCCCTCCCACATCAATCATCAACTAAGAAAATGGAGGCAGGCCAGTCTTGTGGGAACGTTTTCTAAATTGAGATTCCCTCTTCCCAAATGATTGTGTGTCAAGCTGACATAAAACTAGCCAGCAGAATACCCCGACTGAACATCCTAGGAAACTGGTGCTCCTTTCTCCATCAGGAATGGTTTACTTCTTTTTGAATTGTGGTCAGTGGGGTCCCAGAGACCCCTAAATAGTACAGGCTATTGTCACTGCTCTTGACTATCCTCCAGATCTTGATGGTGAGACTGACTAGATTGCTGAAGACACTATATATCTGAATCATAAAACATGGAGAAAGCAAATGGGTACTGACCTAGAAACTTCTCCACTGGCTAGCTAGAAGGTGCTAGAAGGAAGGGGGTCAGTTTTCTTTAATGGTGTAACCTCCAGTAGGTCAACCACAATCCAGGGCAGGCCCAACAATCAAGAGTAGCCAGGCTACAAAAATATTAAACTTGGTGAGTTTAAAACAAAGCAAAAACGAAACAAAAAACAAGCAAAGAAAACTCATCTAAGATGCCCAGGAAAACCTGGAGAGGCCAATGGCGCATTAAACCAAAAAAGACTTGTTATTCTTTCCTGGAATGGTGACAGGTGGAGACAGGAGAAGTTTGTATGGACCATATACTCTATAATCTTTTAAAAACTGTTCTTCTTAATTGTTCTTTAAAAGGACAGAATCTTCTTCATGTGCCAAAATACTAGATGTGGCTCAAGAAGTGGTTGTTGCCTAGCATGGGAAGATCATGCAGTCCACCCTCAGCACCAGGAGGGGAAGAGAGGGGCGCAACGGCACACTACAGCCCACAGCACATGCCGGGGTCCAGAATTCACAGATTTTGGAAGAACATGATGTTCGAGAGCTACTGAAGGGCGGGCTCAAGAGACTAACACCGTCTCTCCATTTTCCCACATTCATGTGCTATTCCACAAGAGTTAGCAGTATGAGAAATGAACCACCAAACGCTCACTGTGGCCATGATCTGCCCTCAAGCAACTCATTAACATGAAATCTCAGCTTCCTCATCCGTGAAAAGGAGGAAATGAAGTAGGTCCTGGTCAGAGTTGCTGCTTTCTCTAGTACAATTCTGCACGACCCTTCTGGCTTACACCCAAGTAGAGTCCATTATCTAAACCTTTCCTGATTTCTATCACGAGAGGAAGAGAGCAAAGGACAGAACAGCAAATATCATGATGCAAAACGTCCCACAATATATCAAGTCAGACATAATGACTAACAGCCTTGAATACCAGTTATCAGCCCACAAAATCATGTCAACCCTGTATAAATGACCTGAGCCAATCCTCTGGGTGACATATTCGGCAGAACAGAAGCCTATAGACTCAAGTTGTAGCCTTAGCTGGCCTCTGTGGAAAGTTCTTGGATTTGATATCAGAGACCCCATAAGTCAAATCCAGTTCCACTACTGAATGGCTTGCGATCTTGAGACTTCATTTCTCTGAGCCTTTGTTTCTTCCTCTAAATATAGAATACCTCATCTCAGAATCATAGACAATGTCAGAGACCCTATAACAGGATGTACCGAACTGCATATTTTAAGTTTCCCAATAATGGAATTTTGCCTACTTTTTTTTTTTTTCATGTGATGGAAAGAATTCTCTCCCTGGTTCCTCTTAATATACTGGGAATGAAATGAGAAGATTGAATTACATTATTAGAATGTGAAATGTCAGACATATCAAGTAATTATTACTATTAAAATGTCAATTAACAAAATCCTCCCCTTCTCTGTCCTACACCCCACCTTTTCCTAGTGCTCCTGTTGTAGACTGTCACCATTTCTATGCTACTACAATGGCCTCCTAAGCAGCCTCAAAATCCCCTCATCCCTTCAGCCTCCCCCTACTCCACAGGAACAAGACATGTGTGCACTCAGAATGTAATCCAGCACATACTTTGAAAGCCTTCAAGATCCAATGCAGCCTGAGTGGGCCCAGTTTTTAATCTGCCATTTTCTAGGACAATGCTTATCTTCGACAGTTTGGTAATTATTCTCCTCCTTGCTACTGGACCTTCACATACACTCTTTTTATTTGGATTGGTCCCAGTGGCTCACACTTTAATGAATTTTCAGTTACTTCTTTCAAAAGCCTGACTCAAATGACACTTACTCAAGGAACAAAATAGGTCAAAATTCCTGTTTTTCTGTCTTAAGGTGCTCTCCCCAGAACCTAGGAAAATGTCCAGCACAAACATTTCTGTAAATATCTATTGGCAAATTAAGGGACACTGTGTCCGGATGCCTCATTTTGCAAATAGGACATGGTAAGTGCCCTGCCTCAGGCTGAGTTGCGAAGGGAAGTTTTCATTCCCGGGTCAGTGTTTTCTCCCTTAACTCAAAGGCTCTTTCCAGCTCCACATTCTTTTATCTTGGCTAGACCAATAAAGGAGATGAAAATATTTAATTAAATGGAAGATACTTTTTTGTTGCTCTTTTACTTCCAACTCCCTTGCAGGGCACCTTAGGGAACTTTTATTATCCTTTTTCTGTACCTCCTTACTCAGGTACACTCTACATTACTGAATAACCTACTAGGTGAGGTAGACAATTCCTGTAAAGAAGGAATTATATTCAATAAGATGAATATAATGGTGGGGTAAGTGAGATACAGAGAAAGTACAACTTGCCTCTAACTGTCCAGGGAACAGTAAAGAAAGGAATCACAGAAAAGACTAAGATTCTGAAATGTGAATAGTCCCCCAGGGACAAAGGAAGAGCACGTGAAGAGAGGCTCTTTGCCCACCCAATCCCGCCCAGTCCCCATTTAGCAAGCGACACGCTTCCTTTTCTCCGCGGTGGGGGAAGTGCAAAGCTCACAACTTCCACAAAGGTGCTCTAGGTATCGCTAAAGAGGGAGGGAGTTGGAAATAGAATGAAAAACAAGGGAGTAGTTCAGAGCACCTCCTATGCCACCATGTAAAAGGGCTAGCTAGCACTTAGATGCAAAGGCACGGAGAGTCAGGGAAGGCTTTCCAGTAAGAAGTCCCTTACCATCTCCCTTAATGGGTGCCCAACTGGCTCCCTCTCTAGACTCAAGAAATAAGGCGAAGCCAGGTTAATGGCGCACGACTTCAATCCCAGAATTTGGGAGGCAGAGGCAGGCGGATCCCTGGGAGTTCGAGGCCAGCCAGGTCTCCAGGATGCATTCCAGAGCTCACTGGGGTTGGGGTGGCAAGAGAACGCGGCGAAACCGCCCCGAAGCTCTGCGCAGGCCAAACACCAGGCAGACGCCATGGCCCACTCAACCTCGGTTACACGCTACCAACTGGCGACGGCCAGGCAGTCCTCGCCTCCAACCCGGTGCCACGGCGCTCGGGCCACCGCCCTGCTCTCCCCTCCCCGTCCCCACCCTCCCTCCGGGGTCCCGCAGCCGCCCGCTCACCCCCGCAAGTTCTCGATCTCGGCGGGGATGCTTTGCAGCTGGTTGCCGCCCAGGCTGAGGATCTGCAGCGCGCGCAGCTCCAGCAGCGAGGCGGGCACCTCCTGGAAGCAGTTGCCGCTGAGGTTGAGGACCTGGAGGCTGCGGCAGAGCGGCGACTGGGCCAGGCCCTTGGGCAGCGAGCCCGGGCCGCCCAGCCGGTTGTTCCTGGCCAGCAGCGTGCGCAGGCCGCTCAGCGTCAGCAGCTCGGGTCCCAGCGCCGTGAGCGCGTTGCCGCTCACGTCCAGGAGCTGGAGGTGCGGGAAGCCGCCGCCCAGCGCCCGCGGCAGCGACGTCAGCCGGTTGTACGGCAGCAGCAGCCGCAGCAGCGCCTCCCGCGCGCCCCGCCGCTCCTCCGCGCGCGCCTCCAGCTCCGACTCCAGCGCCTCGGCCGACACGCTCAGGCGGGACCAGTTGAGCTCGGCCTCCCCGAGCGCGGCCTCCTCCATCCCGCCGGGAGCCCGGGCCGCGAGCGAGGCGGCGCGCCCCGGAACCTGAGACGGGCGCTGCGTCGGAAGTGGCGCGGCGCCCCGCGCCACGGGGCCGCTCGCCCGCCCGCGCGCGGGCCCGC
>CAJQZJ010028113.1:0-19237 GCA_907164525.1 Lophiomys imhausi | reverse complement strand
TGCTTCAGGAGAAGTACTACCTAGCCCCCCCCATCCCCCCCCCCAGAAAAAAAAAAAAAGAGGGCAATTGTCCTAGGGTTGGGATTGGGGCAGGGCTCTGTTCTTATCGTTCCAGGAGAATCGAAGTGTCCATTAGGGGAGCCTGGGGACGGCGGACAGCGGAATCCTCAGCAGAGAGCAGAATTAGGCACCAAGGAGGATGAGTGACCCAGTTGATTCTGCCTGGCAGACTTCCTCAATAGCTGTCTCCATCGGGGGCCTGCAACCACCACTGCAATCCAGTGTCGCTGGGAACGTTCAGCTTCTTGTATTTTTTTAATGATACCAAGAAGGTCTTACCAAGTCCTTATGTTATACCAGAATTGTGCTAAGTATCTTACAAGAAGTATTTTATTTGAGGTGCTCAAAAAATGTTTGAAGCCAGTATTATCAATCCCACTTAATACAGTAGAAAGAAAACTTCATAAGAGGTTAAAGGAAAAGGCAAATATCTATGTTTAAAAGATACAATTCTTGTCTCAGATGTATAGAACATTAGAAGTATGAGGAATCTTAGAGGTTGCTGTAGTACCATCTTATTTTACAGAAGAAAATCCTGAGAGGTCCAATCACTTACCTAAAGACCCACAGTAACTACAAACTCTCTCTTAGTACATGTGGCATAATATACTGCCTTCCTCCAGGACTTTAGAATATTGTTAGTGATGTCACCAGCACCCTCTGGCCTCCAGAAACAGATGTGAATGAGGGCTGCAGCATGCCATTGGTGCTAAGAGAAGACTGCTGTATTCCAAGAAAGTCCCATAGGGAAAAGGCCACCTTAGCTGACCTCCAGTACAGGTGAAAGATCCGAACCTGTTGCCGTAGTTAGGTTTCTATTGCTGTGATAAAGACCTTGATAAAAACAGTTTAGAGAGGAAAAGGCTTATTTTTCTTATATGTCCTTCATCACTGAGGGAAGCCAAGGCAGGAACTCAAGCAGGGCAGGGACCTGCAGGCAGGAACTGAAGCAGAGGCCATGGAAGACTTCTGCTTAGTGGCTTGCTTTCCCTGCTTCACTCAGTTCACACTCATATATACCTGCCTAGAGATTTCACTGGCCATAGTGACCAGGGACCTTCCACATCAATAATTAATCAAGAAAATGCCGAATGGACTTGCCTACAGCTCAATCCGATGGAGGCATTTTTCTTCCAATTGAGTCTCCCTCTTTCTAATGACCCTGACTATGTCAAGCTGACAAAAAAAAAAAAAAAAAAAATCTAAACAGTATACCTGTGCAGTGAGAAGAGGAGAAAATGTTGAGTTCCAGGGACTCAGGTAAAGGGGTAATGGTGGGAGACAGAAGATTATTCTGATCATTGTATGCCAAATATGTGAGGGAAAGGAGGAGGAAGAAAACGCAGTTAGTGGAAATAACCTAGAGGTAAAAGAATGAAATCTTGTGCAAGATTGAGGACCAAATAGGAAAGGAAATTTCTTATGTCGTTGACAAGGTTTAGGGCATTTGAGGGTCTGGATCAACCTTTGGGTGAATGTGCAGAAGGGTAAGGTGTCTTTGGGAAGCAGGAATGATGTGGTTCAACTCGGGTCAGAGTAAGGAGCAAAGGTTACTGGGCTCAAAAGCAGCTGGTTTGCACACTATTGATTTTCCTGAGCAGAGCATTTTCACCCCATCAATTTTGTCAGTTGATTGGGCTGTGTTTTCTTGTTGGTTAGAGGTCATGTTGTTCCTTTTAGATTCATTTTTGGCCTCTTGCTACTTCCTCTTGTTAGCGTGTACTGCTCCAATCATGACTGCCAACTATTGACCAAATGTGCTATTTCCGCCTGATAGTTTTATTGTTTGGTGGCAAGTTGAGGGTGACATCAAGAAGTTGAACTTACAAAAGAATTTAGCCTTAGCTCAGCCATCTGGAAAGAGGTGTCACTGGTACTGCCATAGGGAAATTGGGATCACAGAAAACTACGTTGTCTATGAAAGTTAGATGCTTGAGTGGGCCAGCAGAAGTGGGTCAGAAAGTGATGACATTTCTGTTCATGCCACCCCAAGCACAACTGAGCCAAGAGTGTGGAAGGGAGCCACAAAATAACCGTGAGAAGATTCCTCTATGGTCTCCTGGCTTGTTTGATTTTCCTTCTCTATAAAGTCAAAGGTCCATATTGATGCCTGATGGGTTCACAGACAAAAGTCAGGATTTATGGCTCAGGAGACCTAGGGTTTGAATCTCAGCTGGGTCTTTGGTACGTCCCTCATCACATCATATTTATAAAGTAAGGATGCTGATGTTTGCTAAATCTACCTACCTCCCTTGGTTGAGATAATGTCCCTGCAATGCCTGACAAACTTTTAAAAGTTGGTTCCAGCCCATCAATTCAGGACCAGGATTGCCTTGAAGAAAATTCTACTCTTTCAAGCAATTTAAGGGAATTAGTGACCCAGAGGGAACTAGTCTGGGCTCTATCAGTGAGATCTCACAGGGGATAAACATTGTCCTTAAGCCAACAGCCATGAAAGAGGTAGGTTGAAGCAAGAGGCTAGGCTGGCCACAGAAACACTGCATTTCCTTGTTTTATTTATAAAGCTCATTGCTAAATGCTAAGAAGAATAAATTGATTTCTATCTTTACTGATGTGTTAAAATTGCTGCCACACCTCATATTTCCAAATGGATTTACTGTATAAATTGGAACATAATTGGTATTTCAAGCAGGTCACAAATCTACTTCGACAGGAGCACATCACTCAGAGTACATTGATTATAAAAATTAGTTAATTCAAGACAAACATTGCATTCTCTGAAGCCTGGTGCATATCCCTTAGAATCTCGTGCCTCACTGCCACAGAGCATAAAGATAGATCCATCAGTTCACTTGATTCTCTGCAGGCTTGATTTAGAAGGTACCTAAGCTAGTGTATCCACCAGGAAGCAATAGATTTCATTTATTAAACCTGCCAGGCAGGATCCTAAATGATGGGACTTAGTAATATTGCACTAATCTGTTGGTTTTATTTATTGCTTCTTGTCTCACCAGTGTAAATCTTCTCATGGAGGAATGGCCCCTAATTCATTCAATTTGACTTTCCTCATGAGGAACAGGGGAAAGGTACATCTTCAAGAGAACTAGCATGATTTGAATGTCTCCAGTCCATGGATAATGCCAATGCTCCACCAAAATCCCCGTCAATAACTTTGTGATGGTATCAGGGGGTGTCTATTGCAGACAAGCAATCTGGGCATGGATGTGGACCGACTTCCAACAGTCAGCACATGCAGCTTTTTTTGGGGTAACTGCCTTCAGGCTACCTCCTTCAGATGACAGAGACTTGCTCTGCCACACAGAGAGGTAGCTGTGCCTGAGCATTAATGTTTCCTGAGGTGGTCTTTAAACCAGTGGCTGATGGGTTCAGGAATGTGAAAAGCTCCAGCTCCCTTCGTGTGGCATAAAGTACACTACAGAATTCTCCAGAGGAACAAGTTAAAGCCATCTTTGTGAATTTGTGTGGTTTCTGCCTTTTCAAAGCTTGTTCTCCCCATGCCCTTAGTGGGGGCCCTGAGGGCACCTTCTTAATAAATCATGTGCATGTGACTCCTTGCTCAGGGTTGGATTCTAGAGGAAGTGATTCCAAGCATTCTGAATGCTAGATATCGGCTGTGCACGTCAAGTCCCTCATCTCATTTATCATCATGGTAAACTCTACAATTTAAGGCTCATGTCCACTTCCTCATTTAATTTTATAATTAACTTTGTGGATTAGTGTTCCTATCACCCTCATTTTATATGTGAGGATATAAAACTTGAAAGATTAAGGGAATTGGCTACTATTTATCTATTGCTACATTAAAAACTACCACAAACCCTAGAGGGTTAAGGCGTTTAGTTTTCTCATGTATCTGCAATTTGGGAAAAGGTTGGTAGGATCAGCTCTGCCTGGTGAATGAAATGCCTGACATACTTTCAAAACTTGGCTCCAGGCCTGGTCAGTTAGCTCGAGCAACTGCCAAGAGAGTGGATGACCCTCCGGTGGCTCACTCACATTACCGACAAAAGGGTGCTAGCTTTTGAAAGAAAGCTAGCTAGAAAGAAAGGCTTCTTTCTACATGGGCTCTGTACAGAGTGGTTTGGGCTTCCTCACAGTATGGTGTCTGGAATGCAAAAAATAAAGTCTTTTATGAGTGTCTGGATGCCTAACTTTGGAAACTTGCATGTAATCCCAACTTTTACTGTCTTCTGTTGACCAAACAGCTATAGAATCCAGAAGGTAGATCTATCTTCAATTTTTAAAAACATTTAATTATGTTTTTGTATACCTATATGTGTGTGGGTTACATAAGCCATTGTATATGTATAGAGGTCAGAGGAGAATATTTGGGAGCCAGTTTTTCCTTCTGCCATGTGTGTTTCCGAGACATTGAACTCGGTTCTCCAGACTTGGAAGCAAGCTCCTTTACTGGCTGAGCTTTCTTAATGGTGTCTAGATCTGCTTTTGGATGGGTGTAAAAACTTCAGGATCATATTTTTATTTATTTTTTTAAAAACTGTATATATTTGATATATACCAGTTCATGATTTTGTACATACCCACACTGATGATGCTACTACTGGATTCAAAGTCATAAATATTTCCATCACTTCAAAAAGTTTTCTCATGTCCTTTGGTGCTTTATGTTTGTTTCAGTTTTCTCCCTGTGGTAGGAGTACTTAACATAAGATCTACCCTCTTAACAGTTTTAAGTGCACAATACGGTACTGTGAACAATAACAAGGAGTACAGTAGGTTGTGTGGGAGCTCTATAGAGTGCATTAACTTCATATAAATAAAAATTTGCAGTCATAAAACTGACACAGATAATTGAAGTCTGAAATTTTTCCACCATCATAACAAATATTAGAGGTAAATCAACTCTCCACGGGGAAAATTTATTTTGGCTTATGACTTCATGGTAGACATCCATGGTCATACTGTTCCATGGCATTTCTGCCTATACCCTGACCTAGTCTTGTTCCACTAGGCTCCATCCCCTAAAGGTTCCACTGTCTCCCAGTAGCACTAGTCAACAGAATAGGGGCACTAATAGCTATTTTTTTAGTGTTGTTGAAAATATTATAAAAAATGCACAGCAAAGTCTTGGTATATTGCAGATGTTCAGATACAGTTTCTGTTTTTAATAGTCAAGAATAGAAGGTGTAATTATTCTGTGAATGGAATGAACAGAGCAAAATTGAAGTTGAGTGTCTATGTTAAGAGAAACCAAGTGGGAGAGCAGGTCTTTGTGGGAATGCTAAATATATAACATCCATTGACCAACAACTCTCCATTTCCTTTCTTCTGAGTCTCTGATAAACCATTTTACACTTGGCTCCTATGAGCATAATTATTTTTGCTGTTTCTTTCCATAGTGTAATCATGTGCTGTCTGTCCATCTGTGTTGGACCTATTTCATTTAGCCTAGTTCTTCTAGAGCTATCTCTGTTGTTTTAACTATCATAATTTCCTTTTTATGGTTGTAAAATACTCCTTAGCACAAATATACACATTTTCTCTATCTATTCATCTATCATAGGCATTTAGGTTTTTCTACATCTTGGTTACTGTAAACAGTGCTGTGATGAACAGGTATCTCTTTAAGATCTTGACTTCAATACTTTGGATGCATAGGTATTCACAGTAATAGGGGAAGAGTTGTTTTTAAATTTCCATACTGTGTCATGCTAGTTAGAGGTAAAGACAGGACTCAAACCTGGGCCTTCCTAAATCCTTAGCCAATCCTTTGGCTTCCAAATTTATCTGGTATTTATCAGTTTTTCCTTCTATCTACATTCTTAGCTCTTTTCTATCTTAATGCCCTGTCCATCAAGCACAAGTTTGAATCATCAGATGACTTTTAAGATGGATAGTCTACCCTGATGTATAGAATCTAATAGCTGCATCTTATCAGTGGTTGGAACAGTGGATAAACAAATTTTTAATTGGAAATTGCAGCCCAATTTGGGATGCTAAAAATGTCTTAATGATGAAGATTCACTTTTTAAATTTGTATTAAGTAGTCAATACTTAGAAATAGGTCGCCGTGGTTAGGTAGCAGACAAGGACATGCAAATAGAATATGTTTGGGTTCTGACAAAGACCAAGCTTGAAAATTGGAGCTGGCTCCACCAGGGTTCAGTAAATAAGTAAGTGTTTGGATGAAAAAAGCTGCAGGGTGTGGGGTGAGCCCAGGGCAGACAGCTTGGAGCTGGCAGCTATTTGTAGAGAGAAAACAGGAGACTTGAGCATCCATACACTTGGTTTTCTAAACAGTACATACAGGAGCCTGGCCCACAGCTTGCAGTACAATACAGGTACTGATAACATGATAAGAGAAAAGTAGGCAAAATTAGGATGCATGGTCAGAAAGAAACCAGAATCTGAATAGCCTTGATGCTGGACTATCAAGCATCCCTTCCCTCTCTTTCTCCCTCCCTCCCTCCCTCTATCCATCCCTCCCTCCATCCCTTCCTTTCTCCCTCTCTCTCAGTTTGTCTTTCTTTCTTACAAGGACTCTAGCCCAAGTGTATATCAAACTCTCTGTGTAGCCAAGGATGACCTTGAATTCCTGATCTTCCTACTTCTGCCTCCTGGGTGCTTAGATTACAGTTAGGTACCACTATGCTCACTTTTTGCGGTCCTGGGCTTCAAAACCAGGACATGTGTGTGCTGGACATGTACTCTACCCACTGAGTAACATTCCCAGCACCAAGCATTTATCTTTAAGACTTCCTGAACTCACCAGGCTCAGAACAGCACTGGAGTACAGGGTGGGCTGTGTTTTTAGGTGAGAGCTCACCTAGGTCAGGTTCACATACAGAGGATAGTGAGAGAAGATGGCATAGAAAAGTAGTTTTTTGAGGGGCCCTAGGAAGAAGAGTTTGGGGGATGCCCAGAGGTTATGACACAACTTAGGCTTATTCATTTAAAATTTTAAATTTATTTTATGCATAGGGATGTTTGGCCTACATATATGTCTATGTGTCATGTGCATGGTTGGTGCCCACAGAGACTGGAAGGGGGAGTCAGAGCCCCTGGAACTGGAGTTACCAATGGTTGTGAGCCACCATACAGTGCTGGGAATTGAACTTGGGTCCTCTGTAAGAGCAACAAGTGCTCTTAAATACTAAGTCATCTATCCAGGTCCCAAGAACTGACTTAAATAAAAATAAATCTGATTTTAAAAATCAGCCCAATGGGTTTTGCTGTACAATCTTGGGAATTACATTTGAAAGTTTTTATCTTCACTTTATTATCAGTTGGCAAAATAGAGATGATAAAAATCTATTTTGCAATGTTGAAAATATTATCTATAATGCATACCAAAATCTTAGGACACTGTAGGTATCTATACAGTGCTTTCTGAATACTCAAGGATAGAGACTGTAATTTCCCTGGGAATAGAAGTTGGTCATCAATGTGAAAAGGAACTAAGCTGAGTCTGGCACCTAGAAAGAGTTCTCAGTTGACTTCCTAGGCTAGATTCATTTTCCTGGAATTCCTCAGGATTCCTGGGATTTCCAGGGGTTGACTAGTTCCTGCTATGTGGTCACTAGGATCTGTTTTATGAGCCATGTGCCTTTGTGTGGATGAATGGCTTAAGTCAGACATCAGGGCAACATTAGGGATAGAATCATTGAATTTTCAAGCTGGAAGTAGGTATAAAACCGACACAGACAATTGAAGCTTTAGAAGGAAAAATGACTTACGTGAAATCACTCACCTAGTCAAAGGGAGGGAAGAAAATGGAACCTGGTCACTAACTCTCAGACTCTTGTGGCAAATACTAGCACCACCAATGTTGAAGCTACTTCAAGTTTCAACAACAATTCCAGTTATGATTGTTATTATTAATATTGACTTCATTGTGCTTTATATTTATATGTCATCAAATCCTTGATACTCTGGGAGATACAAAGAGAGCATTGCTGTCTTCATTTCAAGGTGAGGAAGCTGGGGGACCTTACCCAATAATCATGGATGTAGGAAAGTATACACCCCAGAGTCTGGCTTTGTATCCTTTGCCCTTGACCCTGAGGCCATCCATCCTCCTGCCCATGCTTGTTAGTAGCTGGGAAGGTGATGACTACAGAGAACAGCTGATAACTAATGGCTGGCCAGTCACAGTGTAGTGGTCTTCTCATTCTCTTTTGGCATTGTTTCTGAGTTCTCTCTAACTTGATAGTTCACCTTCCATCGCTCTTTAAAAACTCGTGGCAATCTTGTGTTGCTACATACTTGAGGACCATGTTCAAGTTACAGTTCAAATGCAGGTAGTGTGTTCCTAGAATTCTGTGCAATATTGCATAGTTCTTTTTATTTTGCTAAGGATATTTATAGCTAAAGCTTTTGCTGTCAGAGTTTATTAATATCTCCCAACAAAGAGGGCAGTTGAGTGACATCTGAGAAACTGAGAGCCATCAGTCCAAGCTTGGAGCCCTGTCTTCAGGGACATCACCATGAAATAGCTCTGTAGTGAACAGAAGGATGACTTCCTGAACAGGTAAAGAAAGACTGCTCCAGGTAGAAAATTGTTGTCTGTGATGATAACAACAGGGAAAGAGAGCAACCTGTCAGGGATAAAAAGTAGATACTAAATTTCCCAGTACTGCTTGTAGCTACAGGTAATCATGTGAGCTATTCTGGCCAGTAAGATATACAAGTTAAGTTTGAGAGTAAGTGGTGTCCGTTAAAAGATGCAAGCAGGAGACAAGAACAACATTTGCTTTTTCTCCTTTTACTTGTCTGCCCTACCTGGTGCGTGGCTGTCACCTTGTGTCCATAAGGAAGGCAGTGTGGAAATGAAAAGCTAGCATCCTGACACTTGCGGAACAGAAATAGAGAAGGAATGGGTCCCTAATAATTATTTTTAGCAGCTGAAACACCAGTAATAGCCTGGATGTCTTGTCACATGGGAAAAATCAAAACCTTGCTTACTGAAAAGCAAAACAAAAACAATATTTTGGTATTTTCTCCTTTCCTTCCTCCTTTCTTTCTTTCCTTCCTTCCTTCCTTCTTCCTTCCTTAAAAAAAAAAAAAAAACATTTTTAAGGTTTTTGAGTCAGAACCTTAATCTGTAGCCCAGGCTGCCCTAGAACTCACTATGTAGCTTAGGCCAGCCACAAATTCATGGCAATCCTCCTGTTGCAATGTCCTTAGTTTTAGAATTATGAACACGAGTCACCACATCTAGCTTGATACTTCTTTAAAACTCAAGAAATTTCTAATAAACAGCCAAAATTAGGAAAAGAATGAACCACTAAAAGATAACCACAAGCTGAAAATTGACTTAAAAGGCCATGATGCACCAGTGGGGGATCTAAGGGGTGGGTCTTGCTGGGTTGCTGGGTTTCTGAACTTGCTTCTTTGTTGTTTTGTTGAATTTTTTCTTTTTAATTTATTATGTGGGTGCATGCATATGACACTGTATATGTGTAGAGGTCAAGTTAATTTCAAGGAGTCTCTCTTACCTTTATGTGACTCCTGGAAACTGAACTCAGGTCACTTTATGCTCTAAGCTATCTTGCCAGCTCCCAGTTTGTCTTTTTGAGACAATACTGAGGCCAGCTTAAAACTCTCATATGACTGCTGAACTGGGGTGGGGGACTGATATGTACGGACACTCCACTGTGGAGGAGTGGGATGGAAGGGGTAGGGGGAAGAGGGTGGGAGGGCAGGATTGGGAGGGGTTGAAAGGGGGTACTGTGATGGAGATGTAACCTGAAGTAACAAATAAACATTAAAAAAAAACCTCAATAAGTAGCTAAGGATAACCTTGAACTCCTGTTCCTTCTGCCTCCACTTCCAAAATGCTGGGATCAGGGTATGTACCACTATGCCCAAGATTGAACTTGCTTTTGTTTCTTCAACTCCAAATTGGAAGGCTCAGACGAGCCTTTTCCTTTTCTTTGAGGGACAAAAAGACCCAAACAACAACAACAAAACAAACAAACAAACAAAAAACCAAAACCACTACCACCACAAAACAGAAAAATAGGTTTGGTGAGCACCAGCCCTGGATTTTCTGGAGTGCACAGTATCAGATCCATTGCTTTGTTGAGAGACAGATTCCCAGCTTCATTTTCAGAAACTGGCTTAGGTCCCTCATGGCACATACCAGCCTATGTTAGAATGTGCTATTTATGCATCTGTAGCCTTCTACCAGGTAAAAGCTTAGAAGAGTCACATCTAATCTGCATCTAGAGACCCAGAGATTATCATTAGCCTGGCACACATGTGGCACTTGAATCAGTAGGGTCCTGACGACAGTAGATGGCATCATCAATTCTTTTTCTTTCTTTCTTTTTTTTTTGGTTTTTCGAGACAGGGTTTCTCTGTGTAGCCCTGGCTGTCCTGGACTCACTTTGTAGACCAGGCTGGCCTTGAACTCACAAAGATCCGCCTGCCTCTGCCTCCCAAGTGCTGGGATTAAAGGTGTGCGCCACCACCACCTGGCATCAATTCTTTTTCTAAGATGACTTTGCAAAGGTATATGTAGGGTTAGGGAAGCATCACTCACTCACGCATTTGTTCATCCACCCACCTACCTTCTCACTGTTCATTACTTTTTGTGTACCAAATGTCAAACCCTGTTTTAAGTACTGAGGAAACAAGAACAATGGGACACCAGGGTCAGGGTATGGCAGTATTGCTATGTGGTTAATCTTAATTATCAACATGACTAGACTGAGAGACCCAGGAAGTTATTAAATCACACCTGTAGGGTGTCTGTGATGGTTTCTGAAGATGGTTAGATCATCAGGGTGCTAAGGGAATCAATGGACTTGGAAGATGCTGGCAGTGCTGAGAGGTGGTGAAAGCTTAGAGGCGGGGCCTCTGTGGAGGAAGTAGGCCAGTGAGGGTGCTGCATTTGGGGGAATGTTTCTCCCTGATTGTTTTGATATTCCATTTCTCCGCTTTCTGTTTGCCATGATGTGAAGTGCTCTGCCATATCCTTTCTACCATGACCATGATGAAATTAGATCCTTCCTCTTCTGAATTTGTTCATTCAGTGTTTGGTCAAGAGCACATTCTCTGTGGTGCTTCACTTACACATCCTGCAAAGTTTCTAATGGAAATATTATGTAGAGAATAGAGAAATGCAATAAAGTGACATTATTGGCTGAGTCAGGGAAGTTAGCTAAACTGTGGAGATCTATTCTGGATTTACCAGTTGTCTTAAGTCAAAGCCTTTCTATCTATAACTCAGGCCCCAAATATTGTACATAATCATGTTGACTACAGCAAAAAAGCTTGTGCCTTTGCTCTCTGTATTGGTATTCAAAACATTTCATTTAGAGGTTGTGCCCTTTGTCCCTGAGGAATTTTGGTGATCTGTCGAGGCTTTGTTTCTTCCACTACCAAGGCCATCTATAGTAAGAGTAGAAGACAATCTATATTTACAGTGTAATTTGAAGAAGGATAATAAGATTTTTCTAATCCTGGATAACAAATCTTCCTTCATCTGGTAGCTAATGCCTGAATCCTACCTTCACAGCTCATTTCCTTTGCTTGGCTTTGTTCTAAAGACAATATCAGGGTCTGGAGATAGTTAAGATACTCATTACTCTTGAAGAGTACCCAGCTTCAATTCCCAGCACCCATGTGGCAGCTCACAATCACCTATAACTCCAGTTCCAGGGCATCTTGTGACCTCCTCGGGCACCAGGCACACATGTGGTACACACGCCTATATTCAGGCAAAACATTCATATGTGTAAAATAAATGTAAAGACAATGCTACTAGGAAGAAGAGAATGAAGATGAGAGATAGCTGGAGAAGGCTCACAATATGGAGGAATGCCTAATGCTAAAGCAGCCTCCTGGGGCCAGGTCTCCTTGTGCTCTCTGGCTGAGAGTCTATTCACTGACCCTTCTACCTCAGAGGACCTCACCCTTTACCTCACTCTTCCTCTCCATCTTACCCATTCTTCTTTTCATTTTGTAGTTCGGTGATTTCAATGCACTTATAGGTCTGTAGAACTGCCAAATGACTTGTTTGCATTACTCATAGTCATTGCCTTCTAAACCCAGCTACTGGGGACCACCCATCTGTTCCCCACCACTGTAACATTGTCTTTGCAAACCTGACATATAAGTGAATTACACAATGTGTAACCTTTTGACATTGGCTTCTTTCACTCAGCATAATGCCACTGAGATTCATCCAAATTGACATCAGTAAACCATCTGCTTTTGTTCTCTCGTGTGTTAGATCTGTTCTCACTCAACAACACAGTGCCTGCCGTGCAGACACTGGATCTTTGTAGTGTCTGTTGTTCAACTCTCATCAACACTCTATATTTTAGTTGTGCTCATTTGTTTGCAAGGAATACTCATTTGACTTTGCCCTAGGAGGAAGATGGAAGTTCATTGTTGGGATCCAGGGCTCTCAGGCTCAAAATGTCCAGGCCTAGAAGTGGGAGGTGGTTTTGGATCCAAGGCAGCTTTTGAAGAGCTTGTTGTCTTAACCTCACAGTTCCTCTCCCTGTGACCATGTGCTCTGTTTGCACTCTTCTGATTATATATTCAAAGTTGGCACACAGTCCTCCATTGGCCCAAACAATTCTTTAACAGTGGTCATTTCTTCTTGCTGGAGCTTTAAATGCAAACTCCTGAGGAGCAATCTGATTGGCTCTGCTCATTTTTCAAAGAGATCACAGGTGTCTGGTCCTCTGATAGTCTCTGGACTATCTTCTTCTAATTGTCTGGTCCAGGATAGATGTGATCATGTGGCCTGGTGGAGTAGAATCTTTAGGAGGAGGAGAACTTCTACCAAGAAACGGTTCACAGTTCTCATGTTTTCTGTTAAGAAAATGTTCTTTATGAAAGATTTTTGGCCAGTGTGTTCATTTCTTCACATATTATATCCTTTGATCAAAAGAGACAATAAGAAAGGTGTATTTGAGCAGTCTTGTTTGGCCATAAGTATGCTGTTTTCATAGAGCTGTGCTTTGTCACCTCACTGGTTTTTAGTGAGAAAAGTGCTACGAAAGAGCCCTATTGTAATGATGACATCATTTTCTGTTGTTGAAGACATTATCCATCACTTTCACTATATCTCTTCAATATAGTACTTGAAGTTCTTGTTAGAGCAATAAGACAACTAAAGGAGATCAAAGGGATAAACATTGGAAACAAAGAAGTCAAATTATCCCTATTTGCAGACGATATGATAGTATACATAAGTGACCCCAAAAATTCCACCAGAGAACTCTTACAGCTGATAAACACCTTCAGCAAGGTGGCTGGATACAAAATGAATTAAAAAAAATCAGAAGCCCTTCTTTATACAACAAACAAATGAGCTGAGAAAGAAATAAGGGAAACAACCCTCTTCACAATAGCCACAAACAATATAAAATACCTGGGGGTAACTCTAACCAAGCAAGTAAAGGACCTGTACAATAAGAACTTCAAGCCCTTGAAGAAAGAAATGGAAGAAGCCTATGGAAGACGGAAAGATTTCCAGGCTCATGGATAGGTAGGATCAACATAATAAAAATGACTATCCTACCAAAAGAAATATATAGATTCAATGCAATTCTTATCAAAATACCAACACAATTTTTTATAGACTTGGAAAGAGCTATTCTCAATTTCATATGGAACAACAAAAAGCCCAGAATAACTAAATCAATCCTTTACAATAAAAAAGCATCTGGAGGTATCACCATCCCAGATTTCAAGCTGTACTACAGAGCAATAGTAGTAAAACAGCATGGTACTGGTATAGAAACAGACCAGTAGATCAATGGAATCGAATTGAATATTCAGAAATAGACCCACACACTCATAGCCACCTAATTTTTGACAAAGAAGCCAAAATGGCACAATGGAAGGACAGCATCTTCAACAAATGGTGCTGGTCCAACTGGATGTCCATTTGTAAAAGAATGAAATTAGACCCATACTTATCACCTTGTACAAAACTTAAGTCCAAGTGGATCAAAGACCTTAACATAAGGCTGGTCACACTAAATCTACTAGAAGAAAAAGTGGGAGAAACCCTCGAACTCATTGGCACAGGTGACAACTTCCTGAACAGAACACCAACAGCTCAGGACTTGAGATCAACAATCAATAAATGGGACCTCATGAAACTGAAAAGCTTCTGTAAGGCAAGAGACACTGTCATTTGAACAAAACGGCAGCCTACAGACTGGGAGAAAATCTTCACCAACCCCACATCTGACAGAGGGCTAATATCCAAAATCTATAAAGAACTCAAGAAATTAAATGCTAAAAAAACCAAATAATTCAATCAAAAAATGGGGGACAGAGCTAAATAGAGAATTCACAAAGGAGGAATCCCTAATGGCTGAGAGACACTTGAAGAAATGCTCAACATCCTTAATCATCAGAGAAATGCAATTCAAGATGACTCTGAGATTCCATCTCACACCTGTCAGAATGGCTAAGATCAAAAGCTCAAATGACAGTACATGCTGGCGAGGGTGTGGAGAAAGGGGAACCCTCCTCCATTGCTGGTGGGAGTGCAGGCTTGTGCAACCACTATGGAGGTCAGTCTGGCGATATCTTAGAAACCTTGGAATAACTTTGCCTCAGGACCCAGTCATACCACTTCTGGGTATACACCCAAATGTCTCCTCATGGAATCATAAGGAGGTTTCCTCATCTATGTTTATAGCAGCCTTATTTGTAATAGCTAGAAACTGGAAACAACCCAGATGTCCCTCAAGCAAAGAATGGATTAAAAAACTGTGGTACAGGGATCCAAGATGGCGGTGGCCAGCACGGACGTATTTTGATTTCGGGGTCAACAGTCACAAGGTGACAAGTGTTGCAGGACAACACTTGTACAAAGGGCACGACCCCTTCTAAATCTCACCCAGCTACACAGGGACCTCGGAAGATCCCTGGGCAGGACGCCCCTTCCCACTCTTGGACACACTAGGAAGCCTCTGGACCTGGGAATCGGGATAACCCATCCCCCAACAGGAGAAACCCCCGGTAAGTTACAACCTAATACCCAGCTGGCAGATTCAGAACCCACGCAGAGATAATCCCCACCCTGCTGGGCACTCCCAGGTCTCACACAGATGATCCAATTATCTGGTGAAAGGTTGTGATCCTTGGAAGTGAGCTGAGCTCCGCTGCAAAATGCCTTCAGACCGCAGATCACAGTCTGTAATGTCACTGGCCAGTTTCCAAGCCACGGGAGTGGCAAGGCTACTGAAGCTGACCTGCAGATTTACTCGCTACAGGAACCAACCCCGGGCAAACTGCAAGATATTTGAAACTTTCATATATCAGACTTTTGTACTAGTACGGGCCCTTCCGGCAGGGAACCAGAGCTTACTTGTACACAGCTCTGCCACCTGGATTAGTTAGGTCTCCACCTGGGAGGTGGGGCTGAATGACTCACCTTATAGGGGTGGAGTAAGGCAACGCTACTCCTACACCAAAGCGCCCCCTTTGGACCCAAGTCCAGAAGACAGCAAAAAAAATTCCACATGGCCAGAGGCCTCAGACAAAAAAGAAAAAAAAAGCGAAATGTCTCCAACAAAAGAAAGCAACGCTATTCCATCCAGCCAGAACCACCTCAACACAACAGAAACACATGAAAACGATGACAATTCTACATTATGGAAAGTGATAGAGTCCCTTCAAGGAGAACTTAAAACTATGAAGGAATTCAAAGAAGCCACAATTTTACAAGTGAAAACAATGAATAACACCATTAAAGAGCTCCAAGCTAAGGTGACCCAGCTTGAACAGGAAAAGGATAAAGCAATGAAAGATCTCCAGACAAAAACTCCAAGCAAACTGGAGAAGGAAATGTACAAAACGAACAATACCATTCAAGATATGAAAATAGAAATGGAAACAATAAAGAAAACACAGTCAGAGTTAAAAGAGGAAATGGAGAATCAGGAGAAGAGAACAGGAACTACGGATGTGAGTATGAAAAATAGGATGCAAGAGATGGAAGACAGGATCTCAGGCATGGAAGATTTGATGGAAGAAATCAGTACAACATCCAAAGAAAATGAGAAAGCTAAAAAATCTCTCACCCACAACATCCAAGAAATCAAGGACTCAATGAAAAGACGGAACCTAAGAATTATAGGCATAGAGGAAAGAGAAGACTCCCGACTCCAAGGTCCAGGAAATATCTTCAACAAAATCATAGAAGAAAACTTCCCAAACCTAAAGAAAGAGATGCCAGTAAAACTCCAAGAGGCTTACAGAACACCAAACAGATTAGATCAGAAAAGAAACTCCTCTCGCCACATAATAATAGAAACTCCAAATGTAGAGAACAAAGAAAGGATATTAAAAGCTGTAAGAGAAAAAGGCCAAATCACATACAATGGCAGACCCATCAGAATCACACCTGACTTCTCCTCAGAAACTTTAAAAGCTAGAAGGGCCTGGACGGATGTCCTACAAGCCCTGAGAGAACATAGGTGCCCAGCCAGAATACTATACCCAGCAAAACTCTCTATCAACATAGAAGGAGAAAACAGGATATTCCATGACAAAATCAAATTCAAACAATATCTCCTCACAAACCCAGCCCTACAGAAGATTCTAGAAGGAAAATTCCAACACAGAGAAGATAACCACACCCAAGAAAACAGAGGAAATAGAAACCTCCACAGCAACTAAACAAAAAGAAACACAAGACAGCCAGCTATACCAAAAAAATGGGAAATAACAACCCCTGGTCACTAATATCCATCAACATCAATGGACTCAACTCGCCAATAAAAAGACACAGACTTACATACTGGATCCGTAAACAAGACCCATCTTTTTGCTGTATACAAGAAACACACCTCACTATTGAAGATAAACACTACCTCAGAGTAAAGGGCTGGGAAAAGGTTTTCCAAGCAAATGGACCCAGGAAACAAGCTGGAGTAGCCACCCTAATATCAAACAAAATAGACTTCCAATTGAAGTTAATAAAAAAAGACAGAGAAGGGCATTACATACTCATTAAAGGAAATATCCACCAAGAAGTCATCTCAATATTGAACATCTATGCCCCAAATAAAAAAGCACCTACATTTATAAAAGAAATGCTTCTAAAACTTAAATTGCACATTGATCCAAACACTTTAATAGTGGGAGACTTCAACACCCCACTCACAAATATGGACAAGATCATCAAGACAGAAGCCAAACAGAGAAATAATGAGTCTAACAGAGATCATGAACCAAATGTACCTAACAGATATCTACAGAACGTTTCGCCCAAACACAAAAGAATACACCTTCTTCTCAGCACCGCAGGGAACCTTCTCCAAAATCGACCATATGGTTGGACACAAAGATAACCTCAACAGATACAAGAAAATTGAAATAACCCCTTGTATCTTATCAGACCACCATGGAATAAAGCTGGACTTCAATAGCAAAAGAATCAACAGAAAGTCTACACTCACATGGAAATTGAACAACTCTTTACTAGAGGACCACTGGGTCAGGGAAGAAATAAAGAAGGAAATCAAAGACTTCTTAAAATCCAACGAAAATGAAGACACAACATACCCAAACTTTTGGGACACAATGAAAGCTGTGCTACGAGGAAAGTTCATAGCACTAAGTGCCTTCAAAAAGAAAATTGTGACAGCTCATATTAGCAAATTAACAGCTAAACTGGGTGAATTGGAAAAAAAGGAAACAAACACTCCCAAGAGGAGCAGAAGGCAGGAGATCATCAAACTTAGGGCTGAAATTAACAACTTAGAAACAAAAAGAACTATACAAAGAATCAATGAAACCAAGAGTTGGTTCTTCGAGAAAATCAACAAAATAGACAGACCCTTAGCCAAATTAACTAAAAGACAGAGGGAGAAAGCACAAATCAACAAAATCAGAAATGAAAAGGGAGAAATAACAATAGACATTGAGGAAATCCAGAGAATATTTGGATCCTACTTTAAAAATCTATACTCCACCAAATTTGAAAACTTAAGTGAAATGGACAATTTTCTTGATAGAATCCACCTACCGAAGCTAAATTAAGATCAGATAAACAGATTGAACAGCCCTATAACCCCTAAGGAAATAGAAACAGTCATTAAAAATCTCCCAACCAAAAAAAGCCCAGGGCTAGATGGCTTTAGCACGGAATTCTACCGGACCTTCAAAGAGGAGCTAACACCAATATTTTTCAAACTCTTTCACAAAATAGAATCTAAAAGAACATTGCCAAACTCATTCTATGAGGCCACAATCACCTTGATTCCTAAACCACACAAAGATCCAACAAAGAAAGAAAACTTCAGACCAATCTCCCTCATGAACATAGATGCAAAAATACTTAATAAAATACTAGGAAACTGAATTCAAAAAAAAGACATCAAAAGTATCATACACCATGATCAAGTTGGCTTCATCCCAGGAATGCAGGGATGGTACAATATATGAAAGTTTATCAACGTAATTCACCATATAAACAAGATGAAAGAAAAAAACCACATGATAATCTCTCTAGATGCAGAAAAAGCATTTGACAAAATCCAACACCCCTTCATGCTAAAAGTTCTGGAGAGAACGGGCATACAAGGGCCATACCTGGAAATAATAAAGGCAATATACAGCAGGCTCGTGGCCAACATCAAAATAAATGGAGAGAAACTTGAAGCATTTCCTCTGAACTCAGGGACAAGACAAGGATGTCCACTTTCACCTTATCTCTTCAATATAGTACTTGAAGTTCTTGCTAGAGCAATAAGACAACTAAAGGAGATCAAGGGGATAAACTTCGGAAACGAAGAAGTCAAATTATCCGTATTTGCAGATGATATGATAGTATACATAAGCGACCCCAAAAATTCCACCAGAGAATTCTTACAGCTGATAAACACCTTCAGCAAAGTGGCTGGATACAAAATTAATTCAAAAAAATCAGAAGCCCTTCTTTATACAACAAACAAATGGGCTGAGAAAGAAATAAGGGAAACAACCCCCTTCACAATAGCCACAAACAACAGAAAATACCTGGGGATAACTCTAACCAAGCAAGTAAAGGACCTGTACAACAAGAACTTCAAACCCTTGAAGAAAGAAATGGAAGAGGCCTTTAGAAGATGGAAAGATCTCCCATGCTCATGGATAGGTAGGATCAACATAATAAAAATGGCCATCCTACCAAAAGCAATATATAGATTCAATGCAATTCCTATCAAAATACCAACACAATTTTTTATAGACTTGGAAAGAGCTATTC
>CAJQZJ010028112.1:0-19089 GCA_907164525.1 Lophiomys imhausi | reverse complement strand
ACAAAATAGTTGATAAATAGACAGCAGTAATAGAAATATCAGAAACAGTTGGATAAGAATTGAAAATCTGAGATCAAAAAGTGTGCTCAAAAGGCTTACCTTTTAAAAGCTATCAAAAAGGTTTAGTTCTAAGACATGTAGACAAGTGACAGTAATGGTGTCTACTGGAGATCAGAGAACATTTTCTTTCTATTTAAACCTTTCTTGTCTATCCTGAAAAAAATCTGTGGTGACATTCTTAATTATTCAAAATAAACTAAAATTAGACTTCTATTATTTTCCTACAGTATTTATTTTCATGGTTTTAGTACATTAAAAGTACACAGGGCACAATCTACTCACACATTTGATCTTTTAAAAAATTATTATTATCCTTCAAGACATAGAATATTGCTATTGAGCACAGGCAGGCAAGGAACTTTTGATCCTCACTGTCACAATCCAAATAGATGCTGAAAATAAAGACAGAAGCCATAAACATGTGGTCTTTTTGTTTTTTATAAGGTGTATCAAATTGTAATTCTCAGTCTGTGTAAGATTGATGGTGTGTTTATGGAGGGGTACATTCTAAAATAAAATTATTTAGTTAAATGTATCAACATGGTAATATTTTAACTCTAAGGTTTGGAAGAGCTTTGTACATCATGGATGCTTCAGAAATCCAAAGAACTTAGCATTCTTGTTAATTTCTCGTCATTAATTTTGAATATTTATTTCAAAGCACAGGTCATACTCAAGTATGTTTCCTCATGCCTGAATTTTTCCTTATCAATCCATTGGAAGCTTCTGGAATCCTTTCATTTAAATCTTGCTTACACTCTTTTTTTCTGACTGCAGCACTGTCATTCTATCTGTGCCAGAACGAAAGGCAAAGCAAACATTTAATCATATTGGTGATTAATTAGAAATGGAAGAAGGCAAGGTTTCATACTTCCTAGAAAACTACATCCACAATCACAGCACAAACTCTTTAATATTCCTTTAGAAAAGAAATATTTTGAAAAACGAGACAGCAAATCAAACATCTGGTCATTAATTCTAATTTTGTAGCTGTAGTTCTAGCCAATAGTCACTGCTTGTCTGAACACAGTCCAAGAATGGAGTTGTGCTACAGAAAGTGTGAGTACTTATAAGAAAATGTCAAGAGCACAAGACAAAAGTCTTCTGACCTTAGTTTCTTCACAAACACTGAATTCTACTTTGAATGTATTTTTGGCCCCTTCAAAGGTTAGCAGATAGAAGTGAGTTTACTGAAACTGTGATTATTCATATGCCTGTGTGGAAAACCTCTACGTGGACCCAATGTTCTTGAAACAAAGTGACAGTTTAAAATTTTTCTCAGATATATTTATCCCTCTCAGGTCTCTGAGGTGGTTGAAGAATAGATAGCTAGAGTCTCATAGTTAAATTTTAAGTTGTTTAGGAATCAAGAGGATGTTCCAGATCTAAGAAGATATTTTTAAAATTGTGATGCAAGTTAGTATGAAAGCTGAGTTAGATATAGAACTTTAAACTCATGGAGATGGTTAGATAGTAGAAGGTTAAAGTCAGGTGCCAAATACATATGGACTGGACATTGGGAATGTATGCTAAGCCATATAGCTCTCATAATTGTGGCCTATTTATTTCTGTTGTTTTGTATTGTATTTATTGTTATAAGAGAAAGAACCATTTGTTGGACTGAAAGGGGGAGCTGTTGGGGGGAAAGCGATATACCTTAAACTTAAAAAAAAAAAGGGGAAGAGGATGGGGGGTTGAGGAGGAAGAGGTTGGAGGGTGGGACTGGAGGGGGGAGTAGGGAGGGGATTGTGACTGAGATGTAACTTGAAGAAATAAAAAATAAATTATTAAAAAAACTCAAAATTTTTTTCTTCACAATATTTTAGAGTTCTCAGCTTAAACATTCTTACCTTTCAGGGTATATCAGGGAGGCTCCTCATGCTCTAGGGTGTACTCTCTACTTTCTCCAGAAGCCCAAGGAGAAAAAAATACAGCAGTGTGTGCTAAATCACAATGACATGTTCACTAACACTCATCATCACTATTTTCAACTCATATTCATAATTTCTTCTTATAGGACATGAGAATCTACATAATATTATAATGAACAACTTTCAAAATAACTGCAGTCGACAGGAATCCAAAAAATTCACAGCTTTCCCATACCTGCCAGGGCTGTGTGTTGAAGAGTTCAATTCAGATGGAGAGGGGAGATTCATCCTAAAGCCCAAACTCTCAGCAAGAAGCCAGCAGCAGAACAGTGAGTCCCTGAACTTCCTTCAAGTGCTTTTTCTCAGTTCCCATTTCTATTCTATGTAAAATATATAGTGACATTTTCTTGCTTGAGTTAGAGGCACTGTGCAAGAAACAAAACAACATCAACAAAAACAACATTCCCCAGGTCAGGCTTAAGACTCGGGCTGCTTATAGGGAGAACATTTCATTTTTCCAAGCAGATAGTCAGCATAAACTGGTATGTCAAGGCACTGTATACACATAATTGTGTGTGCTCACATCTTTTGTCCCATTATAACATGATTTATAAGACCTGGATGCTCATGTTTTCTGTCACATGGTTTCATGATCAGAGCAGAAAATGACCTAATAACTACACTGGGACAAATCTGAAATGAAAGCTACACAGAAAAGTTATATGTATGTAATTGAAGATAATATCTTCTGGGCTTCAGTAGAAATGCCTTTAGGTTTCTTTCCCAATCTCTAACTTGGTTCAATTCACACAACATATTTTATGTGTGTCTTTTAGACCTGAGTCTGGACAAGAAACGAACCTAATACTTATGTTTTCATAACTTTGAAGTTCTTAATTTTTTCAAATTTTGGTATGCTTTCATTATTTTCCCATTTTCTTTCTCCAAAATCTCCCATGTACCCCCTTCCTTAATTGTTTCTGAGTTGCCTGTTTACAAAAATTTACATATATGCATGGATAAACACATGTTCAATCTCTCTCTCTCTCTCTTACACACACAGAGAGAGAAACATATCTTATTCAGCCTGTATAATATTACTTATGTTTTTTTCATGCCTGACTATTTTATATTAGACAGCCAACAAGTGTTTTTTACACTGAGATGTTTATTTTACACTGAGAAGGCTGTTTATTTTTATAGCGCTGATTTGTTTACTTTTAATTAACTGGTTGTAAGAACTTGTTTAATATTTTATTATGGTCTAATATTCTGAAAGCAATCTTAGAGGAGTAAAAGAAAGTTTGATCTCTGATTTGAAGTAAGACATTGGAAACAATGGTCCCGAGTCTGATGACAGAAGTCTACATATGACTATATGTACTTTCTCATGAACGGCACATGCTAATGATGAAAGAAATTTGACAGCACAATAATTCTCCAAAGAGCTCAGAAAGAATATATGAGTGGGTTAAGATGTATTTTTAACATCTTACCAGTTTTCTATTGCCCTCAAATATCATAGTATCCCCATAGTATGACAATAAAAAACTGCTTGATGTGAATCCCAGTGAGAGTGGCTATGGAAAAGCATAGGACTACTGAGGCAACTGACTGTACATAACTCAGGAAGCTTGTTCAAGTAGGTATCCAGGACCTCATAATGCAATGCAGGAGTTAGACAGCATCATCTTGTGAAAATTCCTGGTGGATAACACTCAGATTATGTGTCTAAGATTAATGAAAGTATAGACTATAGGGGAAAGAATATACACACATTACAGGATGAGTAACCAATTCTAGAATATGGGGAATTTTGTATTAAAAGTGATTCCCTCTCTGTTTGTATATGTTACAACAGGCACATTATGCAATTAGAATTCTGTAAAAAAAAAAAGCTTATATAAAGTACACTGTTCCATGTAATAATCTCATTTCCTCTTTAGATGCTGAGGAAAAAACAATTACAAAAAGAAAAACTTTCAAAACTTCGCTCTTCCATTGGGGTTCTGTGTGCCAACAGGACCAGGAGTCTATAGCCCTGCCAGCATCCACGATAGGAAAAATATTTGGAAAAGATCTGGCCGCCATTTGTGTGGCTGGCTCCCTACCCACAGCAATTCTGGTAGGTCTCACATGCTTCTTCTCTGGCTGTCCTACGAACAAAATCCAGCTTCCTAAATACCATCCATCTTGAATTCTGGAGAAATAATTGTGGAGAAATAATTATGCATCAAATTATTAGCTTCAGAATAGGAAAATTAGAGAGGGATATTCACCAGAAACAAGGTAGGTATTGGGAAAATTGGATTGAATCACTTTACTATAATGGAAAATCTGACAAAAGTAAATGTTGCATGAGCTTTCAGGGTTAACACTAATGTGGATCATTACAACAAAAGGTAGAGACACAAAACCAGTTCAAGGTCCTCTTCTTCCATGCCAGCTCTTGAATTGCATCTGTGCACAGCTTTGGTCTGCTTCTCAAGAAGCAAATAGTGCTCTGTTTTGTAGATAGAGTGACAGGTATTTCCCTTTCTTACTCTCAGGACATGCTGTCCCTCATCAAAGAAGAAGGACCAAAGACAGAGGGCATCTTTATACTAACACCCAACTTGGAATCATGCAAAACACTAAGGGACAAACTGGATTGTGGTGAATATGTAAACATAAAGAACGAAAACATTCATGTGGTGGCGTTTGTCCTAAAGGTAGGGAGAGCCCTTGCGTTATCCAACCTCAGGATTCCTCAGAATCTGTGTGAGTAGTTTCCGTTATCATACATTACCTGGAATGATAGATGACACAAATTATAGAAATCTGGTAAGCTAAAAGGGTCCTTGGATGTTTACAATGTAAAGAATAAGGATTTAGGTATAAGCCAGCCATAATGAACAATAATGTAGCTAAGTATCTTTCATTTGATTCCTCCATCTTCTTTATGGCATACACAAGGACATATAATCTTTAAAAATAATAATACTGTGTGGGCAGTCATTTCACACATGCATATTAGTGTCACCTGCTATGCATGCATAATCAGATGCATTTTACTACCAGTGTTATTCATTCTCTGTCACTCTAGTTTTTTTGTAAGAGGCAGGTTTTTCTTCCTCCATATACAACATGTATCTCTCTTTCACATATATCTTTGCTTCACATAGCTTATAAGATCTCATGATCTGCCTGTCTCTCTCTCACACAATATTAGTATCTAAATGCAGGCACCCATGGCTGTTAAGCAGGAATTTGTATCCATGAGCCATACTTTCAGTCCTTTAAAATAATATGTTTTATTTTATTATTCAAATTAAAATTCAATTACACCATTTTACTCCTTCCTTTTCCTTGCTCTGAAATTGTTTCCCATCAATCTGCAATTTAACTTTTAATACATATATTATATATGTATTTATAAAATAATTATAATGTTTGGATAACCTGATGAGACTATTTATGGTTGGTAGTATATATACTATTTTTGAGCTAACCAATTAGTATTGGAATACCAATTAGGGGTTTATCTGTGGGAAAGACTAATTTTATCACTCTCAGTAGTATTTGCCTGCATGTAGTTCTTGGTCTAAAAGTTTGGCTTCATGCATTCCAAGATAGTGTTACTAGCTTGGATGATGGTTTTATTCAGTTCAGGTACTGTTTAAGTAAACATTTTTGGACTAACATGAGTGAAGTATCCCCATCATTTCTAGGAGACCCAATCTCAAAGTAGATTTACTGGTCCTCTGATTTATAACCATTTTGACTCCAAATCAATATACCATTTAAAGAATATTTCAAAAAACTGAAATGTTCTTCACCCAAAACACCCATGAAATTAAGGACTCAATGAAAAGTCAGAACCTAAGAATGATAGGAATAGAACGAACAGAAGACTCCCAATTCCAGGGACCAGAAAACATTTTCAACAAAATCATAGATGAAAATTTCCCAAACCTAAAGAAACAACTTCCCATAAACATTCAGGGTGCTTACAGAGCACCAAATATATTAGACCAGAAAATGAATTCCTCCATATAACAATAAAAATCAAACCATCAAACATACAGAGAAAAGAACAAATATTAAAAGCTGCAAGATAAGAAAGCCAAGTAACAAGTAAAGGCAGTCCTATCAGAATCACACCTGACTTGTCTTCTGAAACTCTGAAAGTCAAAGGGGCCTGGGCAGACATCTCGGAGTTCCTAAGAGTCCACAGATGTCAGCCCTGACTACTATACCCAGTAAAACTTCCAAACACCATAGATGGAGAAAACAATATAATCCATGACAAAACCAATTTAAACAATATCTATATCTGTCCACAAGACCAGCCCTACAGAAGATCCTAGAAGGAAAACTCTAACTCAGAGAAGGTAGTGACACCCAAGAAGTCATAGGAAACAAATGACCCCACTGCAGCAAAACCAAAAGAAACACACAACCACACAACTACCATCTACATCAAAATATCAGGAAATAATGATCAATGGTCATTAATATCTCTCAGCATCAATAGATTCAACTCCCCAATAAAAAGATGCAGGCTGACAGAATGGATCTGTAATAAGATCCATCATTTTGCTGCATACAAAAAATGCACCTCACCAACAAAGATAGACCTCAGAGCAAAGGGCTGAGAAATTGTTTTCCAAGCAAATAGTCCCAGAAAATAAGATGGAATAGCCATCTTAATATCACATAAAATAGACTTGCAACTGAAATTAATAAAAACAGTTAGGAAAGGACCCTACATACTCATCAAAGAAAAAAATCATCAAGATAACATCTCAATACTGAACATCTACAATGTTAAGGTGCATCTACACCACAATTAAAGGTGCACCAATGGTTGTAAAATAAATATTACTAAAGCTTGAGTCACACATTGATCCCCACACTAATAGTGGGACACTTCAACACCTCTCTCACACCAATGGATAGGTCATCGACAGAGAAAACAGAGAAATAGACTAACAGAGGTCATGAACCAAATGGAACTAAGAGATATCTACAGAAAGTTTCACTCTAACACAGAAGGATACACCTTCTTGGGGCTGGGGGTGGTGGTGGTGGAGGGGACACTCTGACCAGTGTCTGTCATTGGCTAAGGTGCCTGTTACTTGAACACCTTATCCTAGCTGGCCTGCCATGTTGGCCACCAGTGCAAAAGGAAGCTCTTAGCTCTCATGTGACTGATGAACTGGGTGTTCTTGATAGGGGTGGGACCTCACCTGAGGAGTAGGAGATGAGGGAGAGGGTAAATAGTGTGGGAGGGTAGGACCATGAAGGGTGGAGGAAGGGGGCTGTGAATGAGATGTAACTTTAATAAAGAAAGAAAAGAAAAAGGAAAAAAAGATTCTATCTGTCCAGGAAAAAAAAAGGAAACAATAACAAGAACAACAATAAAATAAACAAACAAAAACAAGCAAAAAAAAAAAAAACCCCAAAAAAAAAAAAAAAAAAAGCAAATGTTCTCTGAGCCCAAGGTCCAGGAATTACTGTGTATATGTACATACTGGGCCTAGGAAACATGGAATCTTTTTGTTCTCCATATTTTAGACAGTTGTGGTTTCCTATAATATTTTCCTTCATTACAAGGGATGTTTTTAGATGGATGGGGAATAGCTATGTTATCTGAGTATTGGCTTAAATATTTAGAATCGCATTAGGGATTATGCCTGTTTAGTGAAATGGTGACAGGACCTTCACATCCAAGAGCCATGACCTTACTATCCCTGGACAGTTGCAAGATTCTCAATACAGGCATGGTTTTCTGCTGCTGAGAAATCAGATTATATTTACCATACTTGTCTTTGTTGTGGTTCATAATTACAGCTTTGTAGGATTGCTGATTTGTTTTGTTTGGTTTTGTTTTGTTTTTGTCCCCTGCCCCTTTGGTGGCTTCCATAACACCTTTGAGTACTATCAAACCTTGTCCTCAGGGAGGAGCTTTTTATGTCAGATCCAACCTAGACCTTTCAGCTCCTATGTCTGGAGTCCATGGTGTGTTCAGCGGTACAAAATCACCTTCAACTTCTGTGAGGTAACCAAGGGTAGCAAAAACAGCATGTATACTTTTGAGAGGCTCTTAGACGCCTTTGAACAACCTGAAGTATGTTTTTTCATGGCTGGTTCTAGGATGTTTGTTAGATTGTCTGTGTCCATTGAAGGAAGCATTGTCGGGCCTAAAATTTAATTCTTTATATGTACATAGAACAGATATATATATATTATATATATATTTATATGTGTGTGTGTAAATAAAGCAATAATATGTTTGCTTATAAATTTTTCAAAAACAACCTCAGTGTGACTTTTTCCTACTTGTTTCCTTTCCTTCTGTATTTATGTCCATCTTCCCTCAATTAAAGCTGTTTTTGCCAAACTTTAGAATGTAGCTATAGACATTTAAGCAATAAACAAGTATTTCCCCTGCAATTATTCTTATTCAAAATATACTGGAGGGCTCACCAAGAGTTGTACCCACTTCTTGACCATGTCTGTCTGTCTTCATGCACTTTTAATTTAGTGTTTCCATGGACTTGATGGCTCCCTCTGGGTTTCCTTCACTGTCGTGAGCTTTGGACTACACTTTTAGATGTCTGTCATGTTACACAGGGACATTTCCTCCATGTAGTCATTTTGGATATGTCTGATACCTAATCTCATTGCTAAAGATGAATTCAAATTTCTATTTATAAAGATTAAATTGATTTATGCAGAATGAGTTAAGGAATAATAAATATAAATCCAAAATTATATAAGTATCTTGAGAAAAAATATTACAATAGAGAAACAATTCATGAGTACAAACATATCACTGAAATTAATAATCTCAGTTACACAGCATTTCCATGGCCCACATTATGGTCTGGCTACATGATAAGTGCCAATAGTTCTAAAACAACTTACAACAGACCAAATATTATAGGTATATAATGTAATAGGTATTGCCTATATAAGGTACAAAACTAAAACTAATTTGATTATATAGAAACATATATTAACAAATTTTAAATTTTAAAATTATTTTTATAATACCATTTCACATTCTATTTTTTCATTATTTATTTGTTGCTTCAGGTTACAACTCCATCATATTGTCCTCTTTCCCCCCTTCCCAGCCCCGTTCAACACCCCCCCACCCTCTAACTCTTCCATCCCACTCCTCTGGAGTGGAGTGTCCCTACATAACAGTCCCCCACCCCAGTTCAGCAGTCATATGAGAGCCAAGAGCCTCCTCATACACTGGGGGCCTATAAGGCAACACCACCAGTGAGAAGTGTCACATTCTAAATAATTAACCTAGCAGTAAACATGGTGTCAGCACCACATAGAACTTGCTATTGAGCTGTGTACACATAGTGGCTGATCCATAATTTTCATGGCATGCATTAGACAAGAAACACTCACAAGATAAGCATGTTTTGAGAAGCATATATGTTCAGTGACATTGGGCAAAGATGCTAATGATCCCTCCCAGACTATCTGGGCCAGCCACAGCTGGAGTGTCTTTTTGTTTTTTTTGTTTTTTTTTTGTTTGTTTGCTTTTAAACACTGAGACACATTTGTAAAAAATATTTTTACCGATGCAAATTGTAAGGTGAGTTTTATGTATAGATAATATATTTATGACATAAGGAGATAGTAACTGGTACAGTTTCTTCACTGGTTTGTCTGTTCCAAGTACTTAAACCATGCATGGTAGGTGGATCAGGTCTAAAAATATTGGAATAATTGAGTAATTATAGATGTAAAATCATAAAACTAGCTTGGTGTTTTTCATGAGGATTAAATCTGTGGAACAAATTCAGTTGGCATGCGTCTGCTAAATATCAAGGTGATTTCTAAATTTCTCCCTGTTTTTAAATGAAAAAACACAAAGCTTCCACAGTTTTAGCCAACAGAATATTATCCAGGTTGTTGTATTTTTGGGTTGAGATCTACCTTGAGCTTTAGGTTTTCCTCTCCTGAGTTCTGAGACTACAGATGCATATATTACTTAAGTATTGCAAAGTGTCATATATCAGTGAATTCAGTCCAGGCTCTCTTAGACTTTGCTCATGAGCACATGGGTCTGTTCAGTTAGATCTTTTGTTTTAGGGTGATTAAGATTAGAAGCATAAGCCCTTAACCTGAAGAAATTATTATAATGTTTGCTTGTTTATGAATTTTCACAATAGGATTTGAACGAGGTCTTGATCACTTAAATGTGTGCCAGTTTGCTCAAGTGTCCACTAGACACACTTTGAGCCTGGATGGGGTTGGCCTGCATCCCAGCACTACCACAAACCTGCTGTCCGGTTTCTAGTTTTGATGAAAGAAACTCAGTGATCCTACATATCAGTAAAGCTTCAAACTAGGGGACAAGTTGGGAGCAATGAAGAAAGCTAGGACTAACGTGAATTTTACAGTTTATAGTAGTTTGAGTAATGTCTGTGATTTACATTTTCCAAAAAATGATTCTTTTCTATGTACATAAGGAGTTTCTGCAAAATATTCAAGGAAGCCTGATGACAACGACACTTTATGATGAGTGGCTCGGTGTCAATGAGCAAGCCAGTGAAGAAGAGAAATTGGTTGCTGTGCAGAGGTAAATCCTTGCTCATCACATGAACATCATCAACAGAAACAGACGTAATGTTTGTGTACACACATTAGATTATACACCACGGAATTATTTACTAAAAATACTGACTGACAACAAAAGGTTTTCATTGCTCACAAACATGGAAGACATTCTTAAAGGAGATGTATTACAGGGGGGCCAAGTGGCCCATGCTTAGATTCTCAGCATTTATATAACAAGTACATCGTTTGTTTTTTTTTTCTTCTTCTTCTGATTTTGGGGCACTAGTTCAAACACATTCTTACTTTCATTTGATTCCAGAAATCCATGAATAAGATACAGGCTATTTCAGACCCACCATACATACCCCTTTGAGCAGAGTACAACTGAATTCTACTTACAAATGACTTCACCTTAATTTCTAAAGCATCTAATTATTTAATATGCTTTACTAGCAGCCAAAACAAACCACTCTATGTGATATACTGCATCTGTTAATGCCCACAAGACTAGAAGGGGTCTGGCTAGGGAACATTGGGCTTCATTCAGGTGCTCACTGGCTCACTGGCTCTCTGGATGTCTCCCTTACTAAACCAAAACCAAAAACAACCTCCAAGACAAACAATTAAAAATTAGTAGTATTGCTCTGTTCCCTTTATTTATTTTTACAAATGAATGAGTAAAAGTTATTGTTTTAAAATAACTTGTCTCCTTGTTCAGTCTTTTAGACAAATTGCCACCATTGAATGGCTTATTCTTGAGACAACTCTTCCGAATACTTTACAAAATTGCAAGAAATTCTGCCATGAATTACACGACCGATGATAATATATGCATTTCTATTGCCCCAAGTATTCTTTGGGCACATAGTTCTTCCAACTCACGCTTAGAAACTGATATCCGCAAAAAGGTAATGAGACTTTTATTGTACACATAGCATAAATCAATGTTTACAATGAGATAGGAATACAGGATTATCCTAAGAGTCTGTTTTGTTTTTGGTTTTGTTTGTTTTATTGTGCTCTTGAAGAATCATTGATGTGTTTAAAGAAGTAGAACTTAAGTGGATATTTGAGCTCAATGCTAAGCCCTTTGTCAATTATGACTGGGAATAAGTTAGGCTAACCCACTGAGACCAAGTGTTGAGAAATAATAGGAAAACTTGGGTGCTGACTTAAGCAATCAAGACTGAATCCTGATGTCAATCTCTGATGAATACCTGAACTTCTACTTGTTTCCAAGGTGGTTTCCACAACAAAACAAAGGCAATATCCATTGCTTTTAACATTTATGGTTGCTATGAGGCCTGGTTAGTATGATTACATATATATATATCCTTGACCTCTTGTTGCTGATTTTGGTTGGCTTACAGGAAATGTTGAATACACATTTCTATGGCATTCACCTTTCAAATAGTATGATTAAATACCAGAATCTACACATTTATACATTTATAGATATAAAGAAATTATTTTGAGTCTCAGTATTTGAGTTTCTGAGTTATTATTAATTGACCAATCACTCTTGGACCTGTAAGGAGTACATTATAGGAAAGCCTAACTCAGAAAAATCATTTCTTTATATTGTGCCGAATCAAAGAATGGCAGAAAAAGATAGAATTACAAAGAACCTGCCAATGCTGATCCATAATTATCTAGTACCCTCCAAATAGGTACTTCTCAATATAATGAACCCAAGGATCAAGGTGTTAACATTGCCTCTACACTGAGCAATCAGACTCATGAATGCTACTGCACAGTTGGATTTACCTTTATCCCTTTTGGTAACCTCATGCGAATTTTCAGTAGGATGGTGCCCACACTCAGAGATGCCCACATTCACTTTTTAGATGTGCCTTTCTGTAAGCCTTCTTACAGAATCAAAATCATATTTTAAATTTCTAACAAAAAAATCCCTTCTATAATTGTAACAGCTGACTTCTCAAAAATTTGAACTACATATTTTTAACCTCCCTGGTTCATACACAGAATGTGATTTTAAAGCCATGCAAAATGACAAAGACCATCTGTTTGTGCCCCGTGTTTTCCACAGATTTCTCTGATGAAATTTCTACTACAAAACTCACCTAAAATATTTGGCGAAGACGAGACTTACGTTTTTTATGAAACATCATTATTTTGCCCGCATGGCATGAAAGCTTCGAATTCTCAGAAAAATCTATCTGACACTGATCAGAAGAAGGACAACGAACTTCCAAAACAAACCTCTGAAAGTGAGATGACATGTCCCAAAAATCTATCTGACATGGATGAAAAGAAGGACAAAAAACTTCCAAAGCAAACCTCTGTCAGTGAGACATGTCCCACAGGGAGTGATGATAATCCCAGTTCAAGTGACCGTCCTCTCGATGAAGAAATGACAGGTAACTACATATGTTCCACTACAGTAACTTAAAGGGTAAAATCATTCAGCATTGAAAATATCTATAACAACCAGCAATGGAGAGTTTACTGAAACCATTGTAAAGGAAAACTTCACCTGTTTGTTAAAGGTGTTTTCCTATTGTTAGAATTTGGCTTTAAATTTTCATTTCCTTTTCCAAGTGATCAGATTTTATGTAAGAGTTAAATCCCAGAAATGAGAATTAGATAAGTAATTTAATTAATTAATGATATGTGGAGAAATATTACTAACATTAAAATATTGATTTTGTATTGATTTTATAATATGATATAAAATATCAATTCAATTTTTAAAATTGGCGTTTCTCTGTGTAGCAGCCCTGGATGTCCTGGAACTCTCTTTGTAGACTAGGTTGACCTAAACTCACAAAGATCCACTAACCTCTTCCTCCTAAGACCTGGCATTAAAAGCGTTAGCCAGCATGCTTGTCTCTTTTGCAAGTCTTAATATAGCATGATATATCCATAGGGGAAAACAGACATTATTATCTCAGATTTGAGCTCATAGGAAAATTTCAAAGGCTGTCATAGAATGCAATCTGGCAAGTTGTGTTAGGAAGTGCAGATACTGATGTTGTCCATGGGTGTTTGGTCAGAAAATCACACAGATGGACAGAGAGTGAATATCATGTCCCTGCTTGATTCTAATACCTGTATTCCTATCTTTCAAGGCAAAAACCAGAATTTACTGATTATACCTAAAAGTATGGGCCATATACAACTGGATATCAAGTGCCTTGTAATGCAATCTTGTTATTATAATCTTAAAATATTGTTTGATTATTTTCTGTGTATTTGTGGTGATAAGGAAGTAAAGCATGCTACAAAATGAAAAGGACATTCAAGTGTTAAATGAGTTCTATCACAATGTGCCATGATTTCCCTTTTTTTAGATTCTGAGATACATCTCTGAGACACATTTCTTTAGATTGCCAACAGATTGGGAAAACTCTTCACCAACCCCACATCTGATGGAGATAATATCCATAATTTACAAAGAACTCAAGAAATTAAATGCCAAGAAACCAAATAATCCAATAAAAAAATGGAAGAAAGATCTAAACAGAATTCACACAGGAGGAATCCCTAATGGCTGAGAGACACTTGAAGAAATGTTCAACATCCTCAATTACCAGAGAAACACAATTCAAGAAGGCTAAGATTCCATCTCACACCTGTCAGAATGGTTAAGATCAAAAACTCAAATGACAGCACATGCTGGCAAGGTTGTGGAGAAAGGGGAACACTCCTCCATTGCTGGTGGGAGTGCAGGCTTGTGCAACCACTATGGAAATGAGTCTGGCAATATATTAGAAAATTTGGAAAAGCGCTCCCAGAAGACCCAGCCATACCACTTCTGGATATACATCCACATGATTCCTCACCAAACCAAAAGGACGTTTCTTCATAGAAACTTTATTTGTCTCGAAACAACCTCAACTGAAAAATGGATAAAAACAAATAAAACAACCATGGTACATCTATACAACTGAATATGACTCAAGCATCAGAAACAATGAAATTATTTACAGCCAAATGGATGGAACTTTAGAAGCTCAGCCTGCATGAGCTAACCCAGACTCAGAAGGATGCACATGGCATCTATTCACGTATAATCAGATTTTAGCTATAGTACAATTTAACTATACTACAACCAGTGCACCAAAGTGAACAGGAACATAGAATTTTTTAGCCATCAATGAAACACTTTGCCCTAGTGGTGCTGACTTGTAGTCCCCCATGTATGAGGAGGCTGTTGGTCCTCATATGACTTCTGAACTGGAGCGGGGGACTGTTATGTAGGGACACTCCACTCTGGAGAGCTGGAGAGGTGGAATAGAAGGGATGGGAGTAGAGGGTGGGAGCGTGGGACTGAGAAGGGTGGAAAGAGGGCACTGTGATTTTGATGTAACCTGAAGTAATAAATAAAGATTTAAAAAAATTCACATGATTCTATACAGTGAAGTGATCTCTAGAAAATATTTTAGGCAATATTTCAGCTATAATTTTTTTAATTTATTTTGAATTCTCATTATACTATGAGCTGGTCTATTTCTATTAGTTCTGTTGTCGCTGGGGGAAACCCAGCGGGTTCATGCCACTCAGATTATTGCTCAGCATCTTATAACTCTGTGGTGTTGTAGCTGTTTTCCCCAAGTTCAAAATGTGTCCATAAAGACCTGGTTTTGGTTCTCACATAGTACATCAAAACAATACAATTCCAGGAGATGCTCTAATGTCTTCTGGTTTCCATAGGCCCTGTATACATGCTGTATATGTGCAGATATATCTACAGATATAAATGTAGGTAAAACACCAATGCATAGGAAGTAAAAGTAAATAAACCCATAAAATGTGTTGAGCATTTCTGTTAAAAGTAGTAGCATTTCTTGGTTGTGCGCTTTTCTTTTTCTTTTGTCTTTTTTCTTATTTTATTTAGTTTTTATTTTAATATTATCCTTTAGATTGTGGGAGGGAAGGTAGGGAGGACCTGGAAGGGAAAACTATAATTAGAAATCAGTCAAAATTGTAATAATTGTTTTAGAGATTTGTTCACACTTCCACTTTAACAAATTATAATTTTTAAGAATATTATTTAGATACTTTAAATATATTTTAATAATTTTGTTAGTATTTTATATATGATTTTTTGAGTTTTTGCCAAGTATAAATACAACTATTCAAAATGTTCTCAGATAAAAATTGATAATTTTTGATAACTACATTCTGAGTTCCTAAAAGCTCAATAAATTAGTTATGTTAGCATAAAAGTTTTAAATGCAAACTGTTGAACCTGGGAAGCAATCACATTTCTACTTAAGGAAATAATTCATTTAGGTATTTTTCTCCTCATCATAGCTTATGATTTTACAATGTGGTCTGAAACCAGAATACAGAAAATTGCTCCATTTCCTGACTCCACAGTTCACCTAAACTGCCTCAACAAATGAACCTGTTTTATACCTCTTCAAGAACCTAAGTAATATTTTTCTTTCTCCTTAGACTTTGTTTTGTCCTGAATTATATTCTTTATAGCAATCTATTAACATCCATTTTATTCATGTGAAGGGTCAAAATATAAAACTTCAGATTACTAGAGTATGTTTAACACTAGTGCTTCGTGCAACAAATATATATATAACATTTATAAAATTCATTTCACTAAGAAAAACAAAATATGGTTCATTCCACTATTTGAGTCAATTATCTCTAATTTGAACAAATGCTCCATTCTTTGAAGGCCACGTGCTTACTGACCTATGGGAGTTCTGAACTTGTTATAGTACTATTTTTAGGATTTATTTATTTTTGTATTATGTATACAAGTGTTTTGATTGCAGGTATATGTGTGTATCACATAAACGCCTGGTACCCATGGAGACCAAAAGAAGATATGTATGTGATAAACCCATACATGCAGGCAAAACACAGATGATTGTCAAACACAAAGTGGGTGCTGGCAACTGAACTTCGATCCTCTTCAAGGGCATTGTATGCTCTAACCTCTGAGCACTAACATTTCCTGTCTCAAGTATTATTTTTAATGTAGACAATGATACATATTTGTATAATTTCACCTTGCTGATCAGATGTTTATCTGTTGTATGTGTGTGTGTGTGTGTGTGTGTGTAATAAGAAACCTAATAATAATGATTAAACCTGTTCTGTTAATACCTAGAGAATTTTCTGTGCAGTTATATCTTATCTGAGGATTATTTAAAACACACAAGTGAATATTTCCACTTCTAAGATATGGAATATCTCAAGTTTTACAAATAAAGTTAAGAAATACATCTTCCAAACATAAAGAAAATAATCAGGGCAGTTTAATATAGACACTGTTCCTTAATATGCCAACTAATTTTTCTATTTATTGTTGATACAGTAACTCCAAGTTACCACATGAGCTTCTTCTAAGTTATGTTTCAGGACAAACTCTGTGTAAAAGGCAATAACTGACATTCTCATAAAAATGTTATGTCAACCTAGTGTTGACTGTAATTGCAACAAAAGAATTTTGGGTTCACCAGTGCATAGTTGTTTGGAAATGTTAAACCTTTATATCCAAAAACCATACAACATGTGTCTTCCAATAGGAAGAAACATTTGGCACCAAGATGATTCAATTATCTCTAGAAGCTCCAACCCTTGCATCCACTCAGCCAACAACTCTCTGTCTCCTGTCTATCTACACACACACACACACACACACACACACACACACACACACACACAAACACACGCAGACACACACATCATACACAGACACATGCATACATGCATGCAGGTACAGACACATAGACACTTACATATAATTTGTCAAACTTCAGTGGTATGAACAAATGTATAGGAATATCAAACACATGAAATTCCAAAACCATTTTCCACCCAGACTGTCAAATCAGACAAGTTATCAAAAATGTAAAATTATGTGCAAGAAAAAAGTCTAATTTCATTCTTTAAAAGTCAAATACAGTTTTTAAAATGTATTCTTTAGTTTCATTTCTTAATTATAATTTGATAGACTAGCTGGCTCAGGTACAGATTTAAAAACATGCCATGGTCAGCATAATTGTGCCTTGGTCCATTTCTATAGGATTCACTCTCAGAAATCACATTCTTTAACAACAATAAAGAGATAGATGTGACAAGATTATCAAAAAGAAGTGACCCTGGTTGCTGAGGAGTTGTCTCATTACATAAGAACACTTGTGCAAGCATGCAGGCCTGGGTTCAAATGTGTAGCATGTAGGGGTTAGATAAATTAGATTTAGAAAATATATAGGAGTTGCTGATAATGCTCTTCAGGCCCCGAATTAAGAGACAGTAGTGGAAGGGGTTTTCCTGAAGGCTGTACTTCCTTGAACCCACGAGGTACCAGCATGGTAGCTTTCACCTTGCTGTGCTACAGTTAATTTTCAGTTTCTCCATCTCCTCTTCTCCCTCAGTTTTGGTTTGTTTTTTCCTCTGAGATTTGACCCTGCTTGGTAGCCCGGCTAGCTCAGTCGGTAGAGCATGAGACTCTTAATCTCAGGGTCGTGGATTCGTGCCCCACGTTGGGCGCCACCTGTAACCGAACTTTTAAATTATTATTTAACACTTATTTATTTATTACTAATTTCACTTATAACAAACACCAACAATTTCTTAACTATTAATCCTATAAATTCCTACAACCCCTTTAACCTATCCACTAAACCTATTGATAATCATAACAACCACTTTCATAACCTTTTAGAATGATACAGTCTCTGGGGCAGGTCCTCAGTCGTCAGGAACACAGTCTTTGTTGCAGATTCTTTAACACACTCAGCAGTCCTTCTTCTGGATCTCTCAGATGCAGGTTCGTCAGGGTAAGTTGGTTATTGCAGTCTCACCTTAAATAAGGCTTCATGCTTTCTTCTCTGTGGGAGACCCCAGCCGACTGCAGGCCAACTTACTTCTTTTGAATCAGGAACTCAGCTGCTCTGCCTCAGTCCTTAAAGCCAGGCACAGTTTCCCCTAGACCACTGATCGGACAGATCAAACCCCTCCAGGCAAAAGCTGAGCCACAGGGTCCAGTCCTTGGCCTTTTGGTGTCTTGCTCAGGCTTTCTTTGCTCACCGGCTTCTTTCTGCTTCAGGGAGAGAGCTGGCCATCAATGGCCAACCGTTTTTTTCAGCAGGACTCTTGGAGCTCTCTAGCATCAGGGGCCTCTTCTTTTGGGCTCCATGCACTGTCCTCAAATAGGAGGAACTCTGTTTCAGCTTAATTTGGGCTCCGCCCACTTAGCAGCTGAAAACAATGTCAGGCCAGATACTTTGTTTCTTCAAGTCTATTGAGTCTTTCCTGTTTTTCCTGACTTCAACCTTGTTTTTCAGTCTATTGAGTCTTTCCTGTTTTTGCTGACTTCATGCTGATAATGCTCTTCAGGCCCCAAATTAAGAGACAGTATCAGAAACTCCTATATATTTTCTAAATCTAATTTATATAACCCCTACAGTAGCACCCAGCAAAAATTGGGGTTTTGTCATATTCATCTGGAAGCCCAAAACTCTGGAAAGTTAAGTCCAGAGAATCAATGGGGCTTGCTGGATGCCAATCTAGCTCCCGATTAGTGGGAGACTGTAGAGAGCTGTGACATGCCGCGCCTTAAAGATGGCGCTGGTCTCCGCCTTCCACCAGC
>CAJQZJ010028111.1:5551-41306 GCA_907164525.1 Lophiomys imhausi | reverse complement strand
AGAGAGAGAGAGAGAGAGAGAGAGAGAGAGAGAGAGAGAGAGAAAGATATTAGAAGACAACGGGTGACAAAGAGAGAACAAATAGTGAGTATCCTAAAATCTAAATTTGCACTGAGAACATCAAGCAGCACTTACAGATGGCAATGTAACCAGTTGTGCAGAATAGGAATTTGGTAGTATTTCCAAAATGCAGTGAGAGAGAAAACACTGACAGAAGACAGTGATGAATATGGAAGGAAACACTCACCCTGAGTCATGGGTCTACCTCAGGTAGAACTGAGCTCATCAGTACCAGAAGTAATTCTGGGCTAATTACTTTCTACTTAAAGTCCAATGCCAATGTTAAAAGCAGTTTACCATACTCCATGGAAAGGTCAGTTAGATTGAGTACACCAATAGAGACAAGGAAGCTAGAGATCCTTGATGTTTTCAATAAATAATGTCATCTTTACAAACAATTACATTAATAATCAATAAGGAAAAACAAAAGAAAATGATCTATTGACTTAATCTGAGGTTTTTGTTTGTTCTCATTTTGTTTTATTTTGGTTTGGTTTGGCTTGGTTTTGCAAAGCTAGGGATTAAAACTGAGACCTTAAGTATGTGAAGAACATGATGTGCCACTGAGTTATGTCTCCAGACATGGTGCTGTCAAAGATAGGTGAGCTTTATATGACCGCTTCTTCATGAAGTTCTACTGCAAGACAACTATCATCTACAAAAAAACTGGTATCTGCTGTAGTTTGGACTTTTTTTCTCTTTGTTCGTGGTACTGAAAATAGAACGGTCCTATCACTGAGCTACATTTCCCAGCCCTCTTGTTAATTTTTATCTCGAGATGAGGCCTAAGTTGCCTAGGCAGGCTTGGGACTCACCAATGTCTACCTCAGCTTTTCTGAGCCTCTATCAGAGGTCCACATGCAGAAGGCATTGCCCTCAAAGCGGTGCCATTGGGAGATGGGGCCTAGTAGGGTGCCATTAGATCATTAGGTATGCACCCTCTAAATGGCGTGAAATCTGGGCTGTGGCCTGCCTCTGGCTTTTCCCTTTAACTTTCATGACACAAACTAAGCTTCCATTTGCCACATTATTCTTCACATTGCCTCCTGACTCCCCTGCCAGAGTCTTAAACACAATGGATCCAACTTAATATGGAATCCCAGAACAATGAGCCAAAATAACCCTTTTCTTATCAGAAGTAGAAAAGTAATTCAAGCTTTTAACATAGTGATGATAAGTTAACTACATTTCCATCTCTTTCAAAGTCTTTTTGTTTTCTTTGTTTAAATGCTCCAGTTCAAATAAACTTTTCAAGGGTGGTGTTTTTAAAGCTTATAGGCATTATTCAGCTTGGAGTACTGACTTTATTTCCACTCATAAGCAAATTATTAAAGTTAACAAATAAAGTAATATATAAACCATGATAAAAGTAATTAGTTCTATTATCAGGATTTTTTTTGTTACCTATATTGACTTCAATTTCATTATGTGTCTTCTAGCATCTGTTATAAATATCAAAGTGAAATGTTACCTGATGACAGAAAGTCATCTAGAATATACTTCTAGACCTTTATGACAATTAATGCAAACAAAAAAACAAAGGTAATATCTTTTTAAATGTAAAACTGTGAAATATACAAATACCAACTTTATTTGCTTCATGCTAAGAAAATATTTCAGAACTTGTGAACAGTAATATATCACTTGTTTATTTGTTATAAATTTGAATTTCCTATAAAATTTATCACTTATTTGAATATAATCAATAATTTGGCTTTATGAGTCTTAAATATCACATTTTCATAGTGATCTATAAATGTGTCTCCCATAGAGTTGACTATACAGCCAGCACATGAATAGTGTGGCCAATAACAAAAAGATTCCATGATGTAGCATGAGAGGTGACAATTTTATTTTTTAAAAATTACTTATGTATGTCAAAATATCTTTTGGAATTTATCATTAATTTCTTATGGTTTCACAATGAAAGTTTCTTGGCTTTTTTTTTTTTTTTCCACCTTCCATTTCAGGAACAACATTACATTCCTCATCATGCTGAAGGCAGACTCAGCCTGTAGTTGTAATTGTTCATATGCCCTCCAAGTAAGTCTCTGTCAGTCTCATATGGTGGAAACCCTTAGAATGCAGATTCTGATTAAGTAGGTCTAAGATTGAGTGTAAAGAGATTTGTATTTTAATGATAGCGTTGTCCCAAAGACCACAGGTCAAGCAGCACAGAGACAATGAAGAACCGGACTGCTACTGAAGTTTCACATGACTGGGCCAAAGGCCTACTGTTTATTAACCATGCAATCTTGCGCTCCCCTGACTTCTAATTTCTCCTGGAGTAAAAGTCTCCTTTTAAGTCAAGACTCGGGGTGCTATGAGGAAGAAGAGGCAGAAAGATTGTAGGAGCCAGAATGCTGGTTGTCAAGGGAAATAATGTCTTCCAGACACAGGGCTGACACACACACATGAAGTCACAGAGACTGTAACAACACGTACAAGACCTGCACAGGTTTAAGCCACATGAGGTCCCAGAACTGCGAAGTTACCTTCAATTGGTATCCACTTGCAAAGGGAAAATCAGTTTTCTCTAGTAGAGTCTTACTGGGTACATTAACCACACTTCAGGGCAGGCCTCATATTCAGGGATAGTCAGCAAATAAAACACCATGTTTATTTTCTTGGGTAAAGGGGCATTTTTTTCTTTTTTTTCATGCTTTGTCATATTGGTTTTTATTTGGTTTGATTTTTTAGGAGGAGGGCATGAAGTTGGTGGGTATGGAGGTGGGAAGGATCTTGGGGAAGTTGGCTGTAATCATGATCAAAATACATCATATGAAAAAAAAAAGGTGATAGTACTGGCCTCACATTTTTTAAAAAAACATTTTGAGATTGCTGTAAATTTTAAGTGAAATCTTTAGAATGGTGTATTAGTGTCTAACACATTGCAAGTGCCCAACAGAGCTTAACTCTCACTTTACTGCATCAAGAGGGTTAGGATCTGATGAGCTTTCATGGTACAGTATATAACAACTCACTTCCACACAAAGACGTGTCATACTCTGATATCAAACCTATCCTTTTATTTGGTACTGTCTAGCTGGTGTTTCACTCAGAACACAGTTCTATTAAGCTCACTGGAAGGATAACTAACTTAGAATATGAGGCCCATAATCATACATTTATAATTAAGCAGTTCTTTGATGTTTAAAATCTCTGTCAAGAGTATCTTCTAAGGCAGACCTGTACACAGCATGGAAATCATCACTGGACTTGTTTTTGTCACTTTGTGACTTTCTCTTTGGTAAAAAATAAAAGGTGACTGCCAGGTGGTTATGGCATCACCAGAAGATGCTTCTGCAACTCCCTCTCTGCTTATCTACTAGTGGGGACCTGTTGAGCACTGACGAGGCTCTGTTTCAGAAGCATCATGTCTTCAATCCATTGCTTCCTGTGTCCTTGGGATGCCATGCATATATACATGCAGAACCTGCTTTAACATGGCAGATAGGACTGCCCAATGCACATTATTATTGTAAAACATACCTTTATCTACCCTACAAAATTCAGGTAAACACTCCTGCCTGATCTAAACTGACATTCAGTTCACTTGATGTCTTCTGGTGAGGAAGCCCCCCCCCTTCGATTCTGAACACATAGCCTCAAAAAGAAGCTGTGGATGACAACAGCTGGCTGCAGAGACCACAACTGGAAATTAAGGGAGTCTCTGATTCTAGCCTGTCCTGATTAACTGAGTAAAAAAATTGATTCCACATAAATAAAATACAGAGGGATCATGAGTGGTGAGTGGGGACCGGGCAAAGGAGAAGCACAGATTCCTCTTATGCTCAGCTCATTCTTCCTCGAGTTGCTTTTATACTCAACCCAAAATCAAGCAAGCCTCTCCCGGCCCTCTCAGTGGATGATCATTTCATTTCATTTAGAGTTATGGGCTTTAAAAATCTTTTCAGGTGAACATTCCAAGGCTCAGTGCTGAGGAAATAAATAGGACTGTAGTTACTGGAGCATAGAATATAAATGCTCATCTAGGGAGGAATTGTTAGCCAGGGGATGTGATCCAGGAAATAATAGTGTCTGCTTTCACTGAGGGAAGTTGATACAGCTGGAAATTAGGAAAAAATTTAACAAAAGCTCCTATTCAAAAATGAAATTAGTTATAGGTTCTTATGAATTAAAACATGCTTAAGTGAAATCTGCCTGTAGGAAACAGAGGCCTGGGCAGTTAGAGTCTAAAAGGACTATTTTCTTTTCACTCTGTAAAGCTTTGGAGGCTCTGAGTCACCCTGCAAAGTAATTACCATAAAAAGATATAATGGATTGTATATCTTACTATTTTAAGTAGATATGGGAACTTTTTTATTTAAAAATAAGATTAAAATACTTGGTGCATGCAAAACTTGGTGTGTTAAAAGATATTTAATTCATTAAAAATATTTTAAATATGCATATTCACTGCAGTACTATGATAACCTAACCAATGGAAAGAAAGTTCGTGTGCTAATTATCCATGACCAAAATCACCCATTGTCCTTTAAATCCTGATGTGCAGATGTTGGGTTAATCTGTGTGCGATACCTTTTCATGACCTTATTACCCCTCCTCAGATGACGTCAACAACACAACAAGCATATGTAATTTTACAGGATTACCCTGGAAATAATCTACATATGAGCCATTCACAGAAGTACACTTTCATTTACCCATATTTCTTAAAATAACCACAAAATATATCTCTACATGTGGAGAGAAAAGAAATACTGTATACTATGTATTTTAGCAGGAACAGAAAGTAATTTCACTATAAGAAAATTGGAGGCATGTGTGTGGTGGTATGTTTGTGACCCCAGTGTTTGGATGGGGGAGAACTGGGGGTGAGGGGTTCAAGGTCAATCCTCACATAATGAGTCTTAGGCTAGACTAAGATATGAACCAGATCTCAAAAACAAACAAACAAAAAAACTTAATAAATGAGAGATTTCATTTTCTAAAGTAAAGTATTGTTAGTCTAGATTATATATCAATGTTGGCTTGCTTTATTATAGGATCAAGTAGAAATGATTAACAATAGATTGCATTAGTATCTTCATTTTTCTATTTTTTTCTGAATTTGTAGCAAATTATTTTGACTAAAAAATTAACACAGAATTTAAATGGAAAATAATATCCACCTTAGTAATAACAACTATCAATGACTTATAAAATTATGTGTTATTAATGAATGAAAACATTGCCTGCAAAATGTGAATACAATATATTGTCAATTATAGAAAGCAGTATAAATAGTGAAAACATCTGTATTATCTGCAATTTCTTTTGGCATTATCCCACAAATTCAGAGAACACATCACACACACTTTGACCTCAATTCAGATACAATTTTCTTTTTCCTTTACAGAACCCTGCTAGTGAACCTAGAACCTAACTCATGAGATGACTCTCAAGAGCGAATGAAGTATTTTCTACCCAAAGATCTAGAACCGGCTAAGAACTCATGCTGTGAACCAGGTCTTGGAGTCCCTACATGTGATCATTAGTTAAAAGTGAATGATCTTGCATGGAACCTTCTAGTACCAGAAAGCTTGACCTTTCCCGGGAAAAAGCACACCAATTTGTTGTCCAATGTCAAATAGCCCTTAAAACACACATACAATTAGCCTATACACACTGAACGGGAGAATATATATATATATCCTATATATGTGTGTATATAAAACATAACCTATATATGTATATACACATATATACCATGATATATGTATCAATATTAATAATGAAAAATAATAACTAAAGAATTCATCTGCACATAGACATGGTCATTTGTTGAAGGGTTACAACTCTTGACTCAAGTGTTTCCTAGGTCTTTAATTCTAGAATTACAAACAGAAAAATCATAACTCATGGGATGAACCTTAAGAGGAAGAAACATAAGTAATGAAGGGAATGTACTCCGTGTTCAAAAATTAAGTACTATTACTTATTAAATCTTTAATCTAATACAAAAATTGTGTAAAAAGGGTTTGATCATATAACTTTTTATAATATGTATGAGGAAAAACTAATTCAATCAACAATAACCATCTAGTAAACACCTAGAAATTGTATAGGCAAAGAGAACACAAGAAACAAAAGATATAAGCTCTGCCTGTTTGTTTGCATGCCACAGTTATCAACAAATTAAAATATCCCTTCCCATATCTCTTTGTTCTATTACTTTGCTGCATCCAGTCTCAGCCCTTGACCTGAGGGCACATACACATCTACACTGAAGTCTATGCTGTCTCTGTCTTATTTTTGTCTGATCCAGGATTTAGGGATAAACTGTCTAACTTTCCTACTTCCTTATTTCAATTATCCCCTCAAACCTTAATTTGTCATTGCTGACACACTCATTCCCTTTGACCAAGATAAAGATCCGCCTTTTCCCAAGAGAAGTCCAGAGAGTTTTAAAGAATTGAACCAGCTTTCTTTTTTGTATTTCCTTTATTCCAGCGTTCGAAGTCTGGAAGCCCCTTGCTACCAAGGTCTTATGAAGAGATGGACAAGAGCATTTTAAAAGGTGGAAGAAAGATGTTCAAATGTGGGAACTCATTTCAATGAGTATGCAAGGCTCACTTTGAGCTTACCAAAGATCCTGCCTGGATTAGCTTTTTTATCCTGTTTTAAGTGAGAGAAAAATCACTGAGAATGCTCTAGTTCTGCATTTTTTTTAAACTAAAAGTTTAGCTTTTGTGGACTGTGAACTAAGACTCAAATTTTTGGCCTCATCCTGGTGCAATATCTACAAAGGATTTAGATAAGGAACAATTTGCATAACCAACAAAACACATGATGAAGACAAAAGCTAAATATTTCTGGGCTTAAAAAATGTTTTTGGAAGCTGATAATGTGGCAAATATCTCCACCCCTACACATTTTCATGGCTTAGACAGCCACCCGGACAAAGGTATCAGAGACACCTTGCTGACAAAGGCTCAGCCCCAGTCTTGATAACAACATCACCTTTATGTCAGGATGTAATGTGTTCACAGCTCTAAATGGAGCTCAGCTGGACCAGGGACAAAGTGTGATGCGCACATCACCTGTTCCACTTTGTTAGATGTTTGGTTTACTATTCTATTGGGAGGTCAGTGACAGTCAGGATGGACAAAGTCATTCTTCTATACTTCAGGCACAGCACCAAGTATAGTAGTTCAGTGTTTAAAGAGACAAAGGCACTTTTGCCATGGAGCTGTTAGAGGTAAGTCTCATATTTCTTCACTGCTGTGGATCACTTCCCTGGCACTGGACAGGTCCCTGACAACAAGTCAAAAACATTTTCAGAAACACGATTATTTTACTAAGCTGATTGTGAGACCGCTGTCCCTTTTCATCACACTATTCCAATTTCCACTTTACCGTATTTCTTGTCAGCCAGGGTACTTTTGGGCCAAAGAACATAGAATTGAAAGCACATTTCTGAGATATATTTGAGTCATTTCCTTAGTTTTTAGTCCATGGGATGGACTCTGGGAATATTTACATAGTCCCTTTAAGTTGTGACAAGGTAGGACTGTATATCAAATCATAAAATCATTACACTAAAGAATGTACAACACACATTTGGAGAGTTGATGAGAAACAAATTTTGTTTATAGAAAACCTTTGACAACAGGTGTATAAAACCAAAGTTATCCCATATTCTGGCTCCTGTTACTTTTCTGGTACTGTCTCCTTCAAAAACTCTAAACACTATTGATTGCCTTTGCATCTCTATTTATCTTAACTTTGCACTTGTGATTTTAAACGGTCTTCATTAAAAAAAGGAATCCTAAATTGTAGACCTGAAAGCATATGAACCTACTTATCTTGCCTGTGAAGTATGCTTCTCACCATTGTAGCAAAGTATCTGACAGTAGAAAATTAGAGGAGAGCAGTTATTCTGACCCGTAGTTTCAGTACATCATTGCGGGAAAAAGCTTCGTAAAGTGCCTTTAGAAGTTGGAATGTACAGTGGGAGCTCCTGACATACGGGTGGATCAGGAAAAGAGGTTATGGAAGTGTGTTGGGCTACTACTACCCTGAGAGCTATCTCTAGAGGACCACGTTTGACAGCCATGCATCAGCTCAGCAGAGTTCTACACCAAGTAACAACACCAGCCTGAAACTGGTCTTCAAGCATACCAAGGAAGGAAGGAAATTCTATATTCAAACCATAAAATAATGGGTATTTGAGAGAAAGATGTGCACTTATCTGTGCAACACAGAATTATAGAAACAAGAAAACTGAGACAGTGTTGAAATCCTATAATTATGTTCATGAGAAATTTAAATAAAATAATGGATCCAATGATGGACAAATAATGCATATTATGCTTGGTCAAAATATCTTCAAATGAAACCTCTAAAAACAATGTATCATGACCATATTACAACATCCAATAAGTGAAAATGTAAGATATAAAATAGTGTTTAAAAACTAGTTTCCATTATTTTAAAATAATTCAGGCAAAAAATGAAGATGAAATTTATACTTCAGTTAATCTCTATGTGTATGCTTGAATGCTTAATATTAACAATAGAATGGATCATATTTTCAACACCATTCTTTTTCATACTGAAAGATTTTAGGAAAACAACACCTTTCACAATAGCCACAAATAATATAAAATAACTGGGGGTAACTCTAACTTAGCAATGGAAAGACCTGCACAACAAGAAATTCAAGTACTTGGAGAAATAACTTAAAAAAGAAATCAGAAGTTGGAAAGATCTCCCATGCTCATAGATAGGTAAGATCAACATAATAAAAATGACCACTTTACTAAATGCAATATACAGACTCAATGAAATTTCCTATAAAAATACCAACACAATTCTTTACAGAACTTGAAAGAACATTTCTCAACTTCATATGGAAAAAACCCAATAGCCGAATCAATCCTCCACAATAAAAGATCGTCTGGAGGTATGACCATCCCTGATTTCAAGCTGTACTACAGAGAAATAGTAATAAAAACAGCATGGTACTGGCATAGAAATAGACCAGTTGATCAAAGGAATTGAATTGAAGATCCAGAAATAAACCCAGACACTGTAACCACTTGATTTTTGACAAAGAAACCAAAACCGTACAATGGAAAAAGGAAAGCATCTTCAACAAATGGTGCTGGTCTAACTGGATGTTACCATGTAGAAGAATGCAAATAGACCCATATTTATCACCCTTCACAGAACTCAAGTCTAAGTGAATCAGAGACCTCAACATAAAACCAGAAACACTAAATCTAATAGAAGAGAAAGTGGGGATTCATTGGCCTGGAACTCATTGGAACAGTAGACAACTTCCTGAACACAACACTAATAGCTCAGACTCTAAGACCAGCAATCAATAAATGGGACCTCATGAAAGTGAAAGCTTCTGTAAGGCAAAGGACACTGTCATTAGAACAAAATGGCAGCCTACAGATTGGGAAAAAATCTTCACCAACCCCATATCCAACAGAGGGCTAATATCCAAAACATATAAAGAACTCAAGAAATTAAACACCAGCAAACCAAAAAATCCAGTAAAAAAAAAAATGTGTTACAGAGTTAAACTGAGAATTCACAAAGGAGGAATCTCTAATGGCCAATAGGCCCTTGAAGAAATGCTCAATATCCTTAGTCATCAAGGAAATGCAACCCAAAATGACTCTGAGATTCCATCTCACACATGTCAGAATGGCTAAGATCAAAAACTCAAGTGACAGCACATGCTGGTGAGGATGTGGAGAAAGGGGAACCCTCCTCCATTGCTGGTGAGAGTGCAAACTTGTATAACCACTGTGGAAATCAGTCTGGTAATATCTCAGAATATTGGGAATAGATTTACCTCAAGATCCATCTATAGCACTCTGGGCATATATCCAAAAGATTCTTCACCAAACCACCAGGGCATGGCTCAACTATATTCATAGCAGCTTTATTTGCAATAGCCAGCAACTGGAAACAATCTAGATGTCCTTCAACGGAAGAATGGATTAAAAAAAAAAAAACCTGTGGTACATTTACACACTGGGATACTAGTCACCTAAGTCACCTATCAGAAATAAGGAAATCATTCAATCTTTAACCAAATAGATGGAACTAGAAAATCCCATCCTGTGCACATGGCATCTATTCACTTATAATTGGATTTTAGCCATATAGTACAGGATAACTATACTACAACCAATGCACCAAAGGGAACAGGAACATAGACTTTGTTTCCTGGCAATGAGACACTTTTCCCTGGTGGTACTGCCTTGTAGTCCTCCAGTATACGAAGAAGCTCTTGGCCCTCATATGACTGCTGACCTGGGGCAGGGGACTGTTATGTAGGGACACTCCACTCCAGAACAGGACACTCCTTCTACCCTGTAGAAGGGATAGGGGGTAGAAGGTAGGAGGGCGAGACTGGGAGGGGCGGAAAGAGGACACTGTAATGGAGATGTAACCTGAAGTAATAAATAAATATTTAAAAAAAAAGAAAATCCCATCCTGAGTGAATTATCCCAGACCCAGAAAGATATACATTGTATGCACTCACTTATAACTGGATATTAGCCATATAGTACAGGACAACCATCCTACAACCCATAGACCCAGACACAGGAACCTATCATAACTATCCTTCAAGAAACTCCACCCAGCTGTGGGTCATGAACTCTGTTGCCTATCACTGGAACACCTTACCCTAGCTGGGCTACTAAGTCAGGCTGCGGTGCAAGAGGAAACTCTTAGCCCTCCTGTAATTGATGAACTGATGGGGGGTTTGATATGTGGGGGCTTCCCTCATCCAAGGAGGAGAGGAGGGTGAGGGGGAAGATAGTGGGAGGGTGAGACCAGGAAGGGGGCTGTGATCCAGATGTAACTTGAATAAATAAATTTTTAAAAAGAAAAAAAATGCTATTCAATAAAAAATTCTGTTTACATTTTATTGTACCATGATGGATTCCAAGTGTCACTGTACTTGCTTCCTTACTATCAAAAGTTGATGCAATCTTTGTGAAAAAGTAACACAAATGCATTGTCTCAAATTCTTCAACTTGGAAGTTTCAACTGGTCTAAGTGGGACAACATCAGGGTACAAGAAGGCCTGTATCTGCTCTGGAAATCAAGGGGTGAATCTGCCCTCTTATTTTTATTTTGTTAATTAATTGTGTGGTGAATAGATTTCTGTAACCTCTCTGCACGTGCAGAAGTCGGAGGAGACTTCCCAGTGTCTTTATCATGATTTGCCTTACTCCTTCAAGACAGATAATAGATGGTCTTCAAAATCTCAAGAGATCTGTAGAATATGGCAACCAAAGATGTTCTCTTAACCTAGAATTTTTTTGATATTGAGACAGGTCAGCTCCTGAAAGCCCCCCCCCCAACTCCATTCTATTCCAAGTAGATGATGAACATCAAAGAATCTCCATTTGGAGATGGCTGCATTAGTGGAAAATTTGTCACCGGACAAGAGAAAGTCCTTGCTTCAACCATAGAGAGAATGTCTGAAAAGGATAAAACTTGGAACCAGGTAAGATGACAGCCAGCTCTGCCAAGACAGGGAGGGAAAGTCCTCCATAATTCCTGCTTTACAATTAATGTCTGTCAGAGATACTGGGCCAAAACACTGAAGGTAGATGCTCCAATGTATTGAGAGAAATTGGGGACTGTTGAGGCAGCCAGTTGTCTGTCACATCTTACTTTTGGAAGCTGCTTGCTCTGTACTTCCTGTTTATTCAGATATATTTATTCTTCTCAGGTCTCTGAAGTGGTTGAAGACCAGATAGCTATAGTCTCACAGTTAAGTTTTAAGTTATTTAGGAATTAAAAGGATGTTCTAGGTCTAAGAAGATGTTTTTAAGTTGGTAATGCAAGTTAGGATAAAACTGAGTTAGGTATAGAACTTTAAACTCATCCAGATATATAGAAAGAATATTATCAGTTGCCAAATACATATGGACTGGACATAGGGAATGTATGTTATACCTTATAATTTTCATAATTGCTGCCTAGATGTTCTTGTTGTTTTGTATTGTATTCATTGTTATATGAAAAAGAGCCTTTTATTGGACTAAAAGAGGGAGCTGTTTGTGGGGGGGGAGATATACCTTAAATTTTAAAAAAAGTGGATAGGAGGGAGAGAGTAGGAGGGTGGGACTGGGAGAGAGAGGAGGGTGGGTAATTTGACTGAGATGTAACTTGAAGAAATAAATAAACATTGAAAAAAAAAAAGACAAGGTCTCTCAATAAATCTGGAGCTAGTTGCAAGCAAGCTCCTGCTGTCCTCCCTGTCTGCCCAACCCTGCAGCTCTTCATGAGGGAAGTAGGAATTTGAATTCAGATCCTCATGCTTCTAAAGCAATCATTCTTACCCATTGCTATAGCTTTTGATTTCTTGCTTTTTAAAACTTACTAACATTTATGCCTTCCTTACTTCCTCTTCTGTCTTCAAAGTCAGTAAGAGAAGGTTAACACCTATTCATGTTGTTACTCTGAGTCACCTTTTCTTCCTTTCCACATACATAGACTCTTGTGACTATATTGGGCCATTTTAGTAATTTAGAATAACTTCTTGATTGACAATCACAGCTATTTCTTGTATTATAATCCAATATATTATAGATTATAGGCATCTTTAGAGGGCTATTATTCCATCTACCACAATCATTGAGGATTTAACATTTATTAATTTATTGGTTAATATAATCTTCTGCTTGTAAATCTGACAAGGTACAAACCATCCTCCTTACACAGAAAGAAGATGGGCTCTACTTTTGATCAAAGATTCTCAAGAACAGCCCAATTCCAGTGCACATCTTACATCTAACTGCTCTAACCCAATTGCCAGGAAAAGAGAGGTTAGAATATTTTTCCTTCCTGTAACCAGTTTATGATATAGAAATCAGACCCTTGGCTTCAACCAGAAAGTATGACCAGTATATGCAAAGAGGTATAATAATAACAACCTAAATTATATATCCAAGAAAGTTGTAAAGAGAGTCTCTTGACATCTTTTATTGCCATTGCAATTAATTGTATCAAATAAATAAATAAGTAAAGTAATACATGTTGAACAAATAGGTATAATCCCAGAAGCTGGTCTTTGGATTAATTAACAACACAATAAGCTGCTGGTGCTGGTTCATGACCCATGAGTGTATCTGTACTACCATTACCTGAAGTTATGTGCCTACTGGGAATGTTATTTAATTTAATTGTATCACAAGTACTAGCAAGATTTTTTAGACAGACTGTAGACAAAGAGAAAACACTAATAATATGCCTTAGTTTTGATTGGAAATGGGTTTAAAGAAGAGGTAATTATATACTTATATAGGTGCATCAAAATACCAATTATTTTAATATTAAATGTGTACATTTAAAAATACTGTTAGCATATTGTTCTTTCTTGCTATTATTAGCATCTTTTAAAAATCAGGTTATATTCATATGAGCATCTAGAGCTTAAACTTTCAATGATGTGAAACACAACTCTTCTTGTTGGTAACACTGACACCTGAAGCCATAGAGAACAGTGAACTCTCTTCTTCAAGAACAGACCAGACACTGACTTTTTTTCTGCCTAAAATTTTGTGGTTGGTATTTCCAGTTATCTGAATAAAAGAAAATCCCTAGTGACAAATTCTCCAGATGTATAATCACAGGACCTGGGACTTAATCTATGGTTTCAATCTAACATCAAATCTGGTGCAGACATTTTTAAAAATTGGGATCAAAATGCACATACAAAGCTAGGTTTTATAAGGTATTTCTAAAATTGCTTGTTATATGGACAATTTACTAATTTAGTCCATAACCTGTATGATGAATAATTAGAACTTAAAATATGTTGTTTTTAAGATTTTAACTTAAAATATAGAACTATCTTAAAACATGTTCCTTCATAAATTGTTGTGATACTGAAGTATATAAGTTCATACTGTGTTCTCAAAATCACTGTTACCTTTTATTGACATTATGAGATCCTTTTAGAATCAGTAAAAACAAGCCATGAGCTCCTTTTCCATAAAAATAATGGAGTATATGATATTTTTGCTTCATGTTTAAGAGGCTTTCATCCCTCATGCACAATCTCTAGTGATTCATGAATTCCAAGGATCATTGATATAGGATGTAAAAAATTCTTAACACAATACAAATTATTGTGGTCATGAAATCATATCACTGATTAGCAGACACAAAAATATCCACGAAGGCTCAAATCAGATATAAAAGGTTTAAGCAATTAAAAATAATGAAAGGGCAATTTCATGAAACATGTGCCTTTAGCATGCACATCCAGATGTCTGATAATGACCCCAGAGGTCTATTTTTAAAATGCAGACTTCCACTCCCATCTTAGTTTAGTCTACAGTGGGTTCTATTCCAGTATATGTCTTTACAGATTACATGAATTTTCTTTTATCTACCTGTAATTTATAATTACATTTTAAAATTATCTTTCTACTTCCTCCAAGAATAAATATATGGTCTTTCCAGATGTCCCTCACCAACTCTTTCAATCTTTCGGACAGTGATTACTATCCTCCTCAGTCCCATAGCCTGGGGTTCTCACAACCATCAGACTACATTCCACTGATGATGGTGATGGTGATATGTGCATGTTCTGTGCTGTATCTAATGGAACTTTATGATTATTTAAGTCATTTCAGGTATGTTGAGAGTTGAGTGTGAAATGTCCTCCATAGATTAATGTGTTGCAACACTTGGCCCACAGTGGGTAGTACTGTTTGACAAGTTTGTAAAAACTTTTCAAACTTGGAGTCTAGGTAAAGGAAGTATGCCACCAGAGGTGGGCTTCAAGGTTTAATACACCATTTCATTTCCTTTTTCTCTCTGCTTATAGATTGGCCATGCCATGTAATATCCCAACCTTATGTTCCTGTTAACACACCTTCCCTCCCATAATGGGCTGTATTCCTTCAGAACTGCAAACCCAAACACACTTTCCCCCATTATTGGCTTTTGACACTAAGTGTATTTTATTATAACAATATAAAAATACTCAGGGAAAAGACTGGGTAAATTAGCAACAAAAAAAGGAAGTAGTGCATGGTCAAAACTCTGATGAAGGAACACCTATTTCCTAGCTAAGAAATGACATTTTGTTGGTATGTCTTCATGTGTAAGAATGTCCCACTAGCTCCATGGAACACCTTTTATAAGAGCACTAATGCCATTTGCAAGAGCCCACTATTGTGACTTAACCACCTTGAAAGTTCCATCTCCTGGGACCATCACCTTGGTATCTAGGTTTGAACACATGACTCAGAACAGAAACAATTACTAAGAACACAACCAGACACATCACTCAGTATGGAAATTAGCACACAGTAGATCAGAAATTCATGCTTCTTTTGTGAACAAATACCTGGGGCAGATATAGTCTTTATTTCCACTAGCAGGGTCTTGTAGGTTGTTGAATATATCTCCCATAAGATGTATGCCCATTCAATACTTTAGAATACCATCTTTTGGGGGAATTGTCTTTGGATGTGTAATTAGTTAAGGACATGGAGATGAACAATACTGGATTTAGTGTGGTCTATAAATCCTATGACATTGTTTTTATAATAAGAAGAATAAAGGGCTTGGGGAAAAAGATTTACACTAAGATTATCATGGAAAGCAATCCAGTAACAGCAAAGATCTAATCTGGAGTAATTCTCCCATCCATCAAGGAACACCAGGAACCAACTAAAGCTAGGAAAAAGAAAGGAATCATAAGCAGAGATTTTCATTCAACTCTGTGGAAGGACTGAGGTCTCTTAATTTCAGATTCATCATCTCCAGAATTGTGAAACAACAAATGTCTATTACTACTATCAAATTTGTTTCTTCTTATTTCAGCATCCCTAGAAATCTCATGTAAAGGTGAGATGGATTAAGCCAGATGTATTCAAAGGCCTCTAAGAGGGACAATGGTACCTTAGAGATAGACAAATCTAGGAGATCATGAACATGGAGACGGTCCCTGGGAGGCATCTGAAGACAAGCAGGGCTCTTCAGGGATAGACTCCTCCTTTCACTGTAGCCTTTGAACAATGTGCACTGATCCCACTGCTAGATCTAAGTAGGTTAGCTGCTCCCGTGAGCATGGGAATCACTTTGCAGTAGTGTCTCATAGTGTCTGTAAAATCCACACCAAAAACAAAAACAGAAGCAAAAAGAAGAAGCAAAATATAGCTATGAAGCTGACACACCTTTAGGCAAGCAGTTAATCAAATGCAGTGTGTGGGCAAGGAACATTCCCAAGTGGATTGTTGTAGTCAGTTGCTCACGTCTTTGATTAAATAATGGAGAATGTATCCAAAGTAGGCTTTACTCAGAATTATCCACAAAACTCGAATTTTACTAACAAAGAGAAATAATGTACCTATTCACATCTTGAGAAAATATATAGAGGGAGGAAAAACAATACAAGAACAGACATTAGCTTGTGAGTGTGTACAGGAGCAAACAGAACATCATCAATAAATATTACCACAGCCACATGCTTCTTCTGTTCTATATTTACCTCTGGAGAAAATCCAAAGTGTTTCTCTGGCAAAAAAAAAAAAAAATCTATCAGCCCAATTATCTTCTGTATCGAGCAAAATATCACTACCCTGCATGCCTGTTGTCAGGCTGTTCATTGTTCAAGTTCTTGTGTTGCTGTGTCTCTGTCTCTCTGTTTCTGTCTCTGTCCTCCCTTCTCCTCCCCCTTTTCTTTCCCATTCCACTGACTCATTTTTTTCTACATACTCAATGAAGCATGAGAAAAAGCCCCACAAGATGTTGAGTCCTGTGCAACATTTAAGCAATCCCTTAAGCCCCGCCAGCTCTGTCAAAAGTAGGGTAAACATTTCAGCATCATCCCTGTGCAGCCAGCTTGTGCCCACTACACAACTCTACAGAGCCATGATTCTTAATAGAGGTGTGTGGTACAGTTACCCAGGGAACTTTAAAAGTCCTCAATGGCAAGGAAGCACAACAGACCTAGCAGACGAGCCCAGACTTGGTCCTGGCATCTTAAGAGCACATCTGCAAAGACTGAGTTCTCACACACTTTATGAATTCTTTTCAGACAAAGTCTACAACACTTAGAAATCTTCCAGCAAGTTTCCATCACTTGACTCTGATCTTTTTTCAAACTATGTTTTGTTTTATCCTCTGGCATCTTCCCTTTTTTCCCTGTTGGTTCTCTTCAGATAAATCGTGCAGAGAGGTTCCCTGCTATCTCTTTCTATATTAGGTCTCTAACTCTACCATATCCTCTCTGTCATGTGATCTAGATTTTCTCCAATTACTTGCTTTTTAGGTCTATGACATAAGTTGTCATACATATCTTTCTATCCTCACTATCCAGCACATAGTAGGATGCTAATAAATATACGGTGGCTAGAAAGATGGATGAGTGAATTAAAGAACATTGATCTTCTTTCCTCTAAATTCTATATCCTGGAGATCATGGGTAAACCATGTACTTGCACTCTTGTACTTCCTTACAATTGCAGTATTGATTTGAAGTTTGCAAAGAAATTTCATAAGCATTATTTTAATTGTAGTTATTACAAGATCTTAGAGGAAATGAAGCAACAGCTAATATATAAATAATACAATAAAAATATAATGGTATTTTGAAAGAAAACAAAATTTAAGCTCCCAAATGCCAAAAAAAATCTGCCTAGGGTCATACAAACAGTAGGTATATAGAGGACTGTGGTCTTAGAGGGCACCATGGTGCCCAGCATCCTTCTGTCTCATTCTTGCCACGTCTGAAGTAAACACCATCAGGATTGTAAGCTGTTTGGATAGGTTATGCAATATTTATGGAGGAAAGATGTAATATTGTCAGGATAATCCAGTTGTTTGTTTGTTTTACCCAAACTGGAAATGGAGTCTTCCAGATAATGTTTTCAGAGATATCCAGTGGGAAGCTGGAGTCACTTCCGTTAGTGAGCAGAAAGGGCAAGGTCAGAACTGTCTTACAGCCTATGCAGATCTGTAATCCTCCTGAAATCTTATTTGCTGGTAAGTATGACCTGAAGACTGCAATCCCTGTGGACTTCTCTATTTATATAACAAAATTATCTGGAAGAAAGTGTCTGGACAGGAGCACAAATTAGGTCACTTGAGTCTTGTGGCTGTTTCTTCTATAATTACAATAAACTACACTCAAGAGTACAAGTTCTGAGATTCTGTCTCCTCATCACAATGGAAATATTCACTCACAATAACCACACAGCCTTCCTGCAGTATATCCAGGGGCAGCAGCCTGTGAGGCTTTCCAAGGGACCAGTACAGACTTTGTTTTTCATCTTCTCACATTCCCATGTCTTTATCACACAGTTACAGACTTTTGAGTGGAAAATCTGGCAACACTGTTCATGTGGTTGTCAAAGACCTTGGAATACTTGCTGTTTCATCTTAGGGAGTATCCAAACCTTACAAGTCTGACTTCTGCACTATGCCAAACCATTTGGTATTATTTACCAGAACCCACATGGCATGAATATTCTGAATGGTAAAGAGGCTGAAATTATTTGAAATCTTAAATAGGAAGCCAAAGAGTTCTTCCTTCTTCCCTTCTCCAAATAAAAGGCACCACACAAGAAATAAATATTTATGGAAACACAAAGTCTCATCTATCTTAATATTTATATTCCAAAGAAAAGAACACATTATTCTAAACTCAAAACAGAAGCACATGTGCCTGAGGCACGTGGTCCCCAGGGCAGAGGGGCAGAGAATGGGGAATAGTTGTGAGCTCTCAATCCTTCTGCTAGCTATGCAAGTCCAGGATTGGCACTGACTATGGAGATGAGCAAGAATTAACAAGCAGAGAGTCAATGGGAGCAGACACACAATCTAGGGATCCAAAGGCCAAATTCAGGTCATACTTACCAGCAAATAAGATTTCAGGAGGATTACAGATCTGCATAGGCTGTAAGACAGTTCTGACCTTGCCCTTTCTGCTCACTAACAGAAGTGACTCCAGCTTCCCACTGGATATCTCTGAAAACATTATCTAGTCAAGCTCACACACTGCATAAAACAGTGAAAAAGAAGAAAGCTAACATATGGCCCAACATAAGCTGCTTTACCTTATGGCCTTAAAGGTTTGCACTTCTCCTTACGGAAGACCTAGATTGAATTACAGGCACTTCAGTATCCAATGTCCACTATCTTACACAAATGCTATATTTATCTCCAACACATAGATATTATTCTCAAAATACTAATTTGACTTCCAATAAAAAGTTATTTTCCCTGTATCTGCCTCCATGTGTATGTGTGTTCTCTGTGTGTGTGTGCTGTGCATGTATATGTAACTATTGATTGAATATACGACCTTATATGTTCTAGGCAAGTATCCTCCACTGAGCCACATTCCAAGTTCCTTTATTACAAAATTGTTTTAAATTTACTTTTATTTTTAAAATAGGTTCTCACCAATTCTCAGGAAGGCCTTCAGTGTGCTCTAGAATTCAGACAGGACTTGAAGATGGAAATCTCATGCCTCAGCCTGCCAAGTAGCTGGGATTAACACACCTGCACCACCAGTCATAGCTAACAGTTGTCATATTAATACACCACTTATATGAATGGGTCTCAAAACACAATTGTATGGGTTTTTTTACACATTCTGTCAGCAGACAGGTAGATATGATTTGAGATGTAGCAAGGAGAAAGAGAAGCTTGTACTTATGTTGTTTGTGGGTGGATTTTGACATTGATAACCTGAACGACCTATGGTGTTTTAGCAACAATGTAATATATTGGAACTTTGATGTTTCCATGACAACATTAAAACAAAATCTCAATGTGCATTTTTCTCTCTAGCAAGACCCTAAGACAGTATGTCTGTTCTCATAGACTCCATGCTTGTTATTTCTGATTCTGTTACTTCAAAGTGAGCTCCAACCATGGACTTACATAGCTAGCAAGAGGAACTTAACACACACACACCACACACACACACACACACACACACACACACACACACACACGACAGAGAGAGAAAGAGAGAGGAAGGGAGGAAGGGAGGAAGGGAGAAAGGGAGGGAGGGAAGGAGGGAGGGAGAAGAGAGAGACAGCTTTGTAATCTTGGTCAGTTGGCTGGTTAGCTGGTTGGTTTCATGTGTATTTTTTTATTTTGTGTTTTTGGGGAAAATGCTTTTGTACAGAGGTCAGAGGACAACCTGATTTAGTAAGATCTCTTTGTATCAGTAATTATTGGCCATTAATGGCTGCTCGGGGAGGAAGTATCAGTTTTCTTCAGGGATGCAGCCTCTGAGAAGTTAGTCATGCTCCAGCAGATGGCCTCAGATCAAGAGACTGGAGCATTTAAAACAGAAAGAGCCAGCACATGATGACTGGAGAAAAAAAAAAGGATAGGAGTGATAAGATAGGGCATGATGTACATGTATGAATATTAAGTAAAATATCAAAAAACATAATTTCTTTTAACACTTTGTGTTTATCATTTACCACTTGTCATTTACCACAAAAGTTTAAAATAGGGCATTGTAACTTTGTCCTATAAAAATCTAAATAGGAATTGTTTCAGGGTTTATGAGCCATATGTTTTCTGTGCCAACTACCAAGTTTACCATTAAAGCAAAGAGATATTAGTCATACATAAGCAAGATTATGACTGTTTTCAATGAACCTTCCTTTACAAAGCTGAGCATAAACCTGCTAGACCTCATTGCTTCATCTCTGGCTTAGATGAAATAAAAAGTCAGGTAATCAATAAATGCTAGATTGATTCGATTTAGCAAGCAACAAAACTGAACATATGATTCATTTGTTGCCTATACTATAGAATACATGGTCTATTGAATTTCCAAATTCATTTTGTGAACCCAACACAATGACTGGGCTATTAATTTTTAATAATGTGTGCTTCCAATGAAGGGAATCACAGGGTCCTGATCATCTGGATGACCTGAAGCTTAGACAAAGAGATGCCTCATTGATTTTCTATTAAAAAGACCCAAACGATTCCTCACCAGTCCATAAGGACACCTCCTCATCTATGTTCATAGCAGCCTTATTTGTAATAGCTAGAAACTAGAAACAACCCAGATGTCCCTCAACCAAAGAATGGATTAAAAAAAATCTGTGGTACATCTACACAATAGAATACTACTCAGTGATCAGAAACAATGAAATCATGCAATTTTCAGCCAAATGGATGGAACTAGAAAAGCTCATCCTGAGTGAGCTAACTCAGACTCAGAAAGATGCACATGACATCTATTCACTTATGACTGGATTTTAGTCATGTAGTAAAGGATAACTATCTTACAACCAACACACCAAAAAGAACAGGAACATAGACTTTGTTACCTGTTAGTGGGACACTTTGCCCTAATAGAGTTGCCATACAGGCCCCCAGTGCAAGAGGAAACTCTTAGTACTCATAGAACTGTTGAACTGAGGGGGGCTGACATGTAGGGGAAACCCACTCCAGTGGAGTAGGATAGGGAGGAGAGGGGGAAGAGGGTGGGAGGGTGGGCCTGGGAGGAATGGAGAGAGGGGACTATGATGAAGATGTAGCTTGAAGTAATAAATAAATAAGCAACACCACCAACAACAACAACAAAAAAGAACATATACTGAGGCTGGAATGTTCCCAAGACCATGACTGATATAATCAGATGAGATTTTACCTATTGAAAACAACCAGCTTGCCCATTTCTACTAAATAAAATATAGAAAACTACTGTCAGAGAACCACAATCTAGCCTACATTATGATTGTAGAGTTTTCATACAAATAAATATGTAAATTTAGTAACTGAGTGGCCATGGTTGTCACATATTTTATTTTAAGCTTGTTTAAAGAAATTAGAATTGAATTACTGTTCAATTTTCTATTTCCATTTCAAATAAGTTTTGACAATATTTGCTATAGTCTTCCCTAGAAATTTTTCTTAGCCAGAGAGTTTCCCAGATTTTCAATTTACGACATAAAAATGATTTTAAATGTAATAAAATATCTATTTATTTGTATCAATTTCTATCTTTGATACAAAATATTATGTTGCCATAGGTAAAGCATTTAAACCAGATTAGTGGCTGAAATATTTACAGAAAAAAAATGTTCACTATGTCTTGCCTGCTAGTGGTACAATTTTAAGGGCTATGAATTAAGAAAGCCTCGGTAAATGAAAACATTGTTTTTTATTTGTCTACTAAAGCTTTTGTGATGGTTAATCTTTGCTTTCCACTTGATTCTTAAAATAATCTAGATTGGTGAGACACACTGATTAATCTGTTTGTGAGGGTGTTTCCACAGAAAAGTAATAGGGGATACATGTCCCAAATATCACTGAGCTCTGAATAAAAGGGAGAGAGAAGAAAGCTAGCTTAGCTCTGTTTTGCACTCACCCTGCTTCCTGGCCCAGCATGGAACAAACTGCTTAGCTCCTTTATGACATCTCTCTAAGACGGATGGAACACTTAGAATAAATTCCTCCACACTTAAATTCTTCCTGTCTAACATTCTTGTCATAGAGACCAAATATAGTATTTTACACTAAACTTAAAACCATGAAAACATGCTTCCTAATATATTCTTTATTCTAAGTTGTTTAATAATAAAATAGTGAGGAAAAGGTAAGATAAAAAGAAAAGGGATAAATAATATAAGTAATTTTCATCTGGGAAGGGAGTCCTTGAATAAACACTTTATCTTGTATTTAACATGGATCTAACTTTTTTAATACCTCACTTTCAGGTACATACATTATGCCTTCATTTTAAGAAATAATGCTTTGTTATATGACTGAGAGATCCAATAATGGATTTATCAGACCTTTCAAGTGGGCTACCAGTTCTGGGTGACTGTACTTGAGTCCAGCATCTCAGAAGAGAAATTCAAGTACTTTTTGAAAACATAGGAAGGAGGCTGAACATGTCTTCTAGAGTTCTTATTAGGTCTTAATCTTTTCCTTTCCGTGATATTTTTCATCATGCTACAATACATAACAATCATATTCCCAAAGTTTCATAAAATATAGGACACATGCACCGCTTAAAACTTACTAAGAAAGATTCTTCTGGTACAAAGAAAGAAATAATATATAGGCCCCTCTCTACCTGGATACTACAGAACTGATCAGTGCATGGTAAAACACAAAACAGCATCATGAGTTCAGCGTGCTCAGCATTGCAAGCAATCTTCCCAGGTGGTTCAAAGTTGATTTCTCATCATTGTTATGTTTGTAATAAATATTATGAGTGCAGAATCGCTTTCTGACCACAACCACAATTTCTTCATTTCCTCCCCACCAATGAACACCAAGAGTGTTAAAAAAAGCAGACCTAAGAAGTTTGTTTATCAGAACTGTTTCTTCTTCATCCTTGACTCCAGCTCATTGAGACTAGATTTAAAATGGAACAGTTTTGTGTCTGCTATTCCAGGGTCCGTAAGTACCTATTTGCATACCAATCTCTCAGTTTACCCATAAACTGGACCCGACTTGTTCTCTAACATTCTTGTAGGATCACACCCTAGCCCTTGTCATTCGGCCACTCAGTGACTTCCTACTGCACTTAACTTACAGCATCACTGTTAATTAGGCAACAACGTAAAAATAATCAAAGTCATTACATGTGCTATGGTGCTTAATTGAAGACGTTGGGAGAATTTCTAATACTGTAACTTTCTGTTTCAAATAAATACATCTCTAAACATTGATTTCGAAAGGCATGACTCAACGGCCTCCAAACCACATAACAATCAAATCACATAGGTGTAGGAGGAACAAGGCCTGCGGTTGAGCAGGAACAAGGCCTGTTGCAAAACAGCGAGCATGCGGGACTGGGCTTCTACATACACCTGGCTTGAGACCCGCCTAGAGACTGATGACACCGCATCCGGTAAAGAGACACAAGCCAATGAGAAAGAGCCACAGCAGCAGCTTGCAGTCCAGTAGCCAATCGAATGCTGGGCAGAAGGTATAGAGGGGTGTCCTCTTCCTGGAATAAATGAGTCTGCTTCCGCCTCTTGCCTGACTCCTGGAGTGTGTTTTGTTGATTCTGCGCCATCCTGGCCCTGTCTCCAAGGGTCCCAAGCTGGGGTTACAGCACCACAGAGGTTAAAAAAAGTAAGTAGTTTTCATGGATGCTACTCTGATAAATGAAGCAAGAAAACTTTTGAAGCTATGGTTTGTTGGTAAAAGTGAGATAAATTATGACTTCAATTGAACAAAAAATCCACAGATGGTGAGAATATGGCATGCTGTTATTCTTTGAAAGTATGTTCCCTTCAAAGGGAAATTGAAAAAAATACTTGATTAATGCATTAATTAAACTATTCTAATTGATAAAAATGAGATTACTATTTCTGTTTTCTAGATGATAAAATATGAAATAAAATAACTACTGTCAATGTACCATTTCGCTTACATTTTGCACCATTTCACATACAGGTATGTGTTCATGAATGTTTCAGGAACTAAGACATACTCAAAATTTTAACAATTCTGATAAAACAAAACCAAAGAACAAGAAATCCAGGCAGAAAGCACAAGGGACTGAGATACAACAACGATGTGCTTGTGGTGATCAAAGATGGCAGATACTGAGACACATTGTGAATAATAATCCCTTAGATAGATAATTTATTTTGGTGGTTATAGGAGACAATACAAGGATATTGAAAAATGGCAGAAGTTTATAACAGAAACAGCAAAATGTATAAGAAAGAGCTATATAAATTACCACTATTGGTGGGTAAAAAGAGTCTTTCTTATGGTCTCAATAGAAGACCCTTATTAGTGCAATTTTTCTAGAGAATATAAATTGTTTTGGCCACTTTTTTACTCAAAGGACTTATTTTCATTCTTTATCCTGTATCTAATAAATAGAACTAAGGATTTATGTGTACATTCTGCTCCACGAGTATAATTTATGGCACTAGATAGAATAAAAGGCCACAATATTTCTAGGAAAAGATGATTTTGATACAACCAAAATCATAATTTCTATACAGCCAGATAATGTACTACTGTATAACTAGACAATAATTTTCAAGATTATCACTATAACAACAACAACAACAAAACACATTTAATATGTATTGTTTAATGAATTAGCATAGTAAAGGATTAAGGTATTTTAAACAACATCTCTGGAGTCCAGAGCACTGTATTAAGAGATTACATGATACCCACAGGCCTGTACTTTACTATAGAAACTGTAAACTTTACAAAGTAAACAATTAAAGTTTCATTTAACTTATTGTTTATGAAATAAATAACAGAATAGCTATATTTCTTCCTATTTCATTGTATTTTAGGGAAATCACAATGAAAGTTCATGTAATATTTTTCTGGCACTTTGTTCAAGTAAGCCATCATATAATTATATTTATTTTTGACTTAGATTTTGCTACTGATAACATACATAGAGTGAATAAACCTTAAGTATTTGAACATCCATGTATTTAGTTGTGTGTAAAATTTTGTTCTAATTACTTATTTATTTTGACCTGGTTGTACTTCCTAACATTTGATTGGAGAAAACCTTATTGGATAGGAGCTTTGATACAATAACAAACATGTCTCAAATATCAGTTACTTAAATACCCCAAGTTTTCATCCACATTGTACACCATGGAAGAAACAGCAGAGCTGACTGCTAAACACTCTCACTCTGAGACTCAAGCTGAGGGACAAGCATCCTTTTCTAGCACATCTGCAGGGAGGAAGGAAATGGCAAATCTGTCCATGCCTCTCAAAGCTTCTGTTTGGAAGGAACAGCATTAATTTTGCTCTTAGTTTTTGAATAAAGCCAGAATCATACACAAAAGGACCTCAATAATGATAAAAATGCATTTTAACTAGAGAAGAGTTTAAAACCAATGTGTAGACTATCTTAAGCGCTTTTACTTTTTATAAAGAACACAGATGTAAGGAATGAAAGGGTGACTCTCTACTGCTACTGAGAAGCAGAAACCACAATGAATATGCTAGTTGAATGAAATGCTAGTAACTAGAGGCCATAGAGATTGGAAATCAAGAAACTGTGGACTGCATAAAGAGTTTAAAGACTCTGTGATCCATTCAGTCCTTGAGATGGAATGACTCTGGTTACTCATCACCGTCAAAAGCAAGTAACACGATTTAATTTTCAAGAGGACATACCTACCCCCATGGAACATTCTACTGGGAGGATTTTTCCCCAGTTGGCAGGCCGAGGAGGCTCTCAGGCTTGAGAACTGATGGTGCCTGTAATTGTTTTCTTCACTCTTGTAATCACAGCTGTGGTGGGTTCTCGTTCAAAACTGCAAAACTAACCCTTTAAAAGCATCACATGAAACGTTTGCTTCAGAGATTCCAGTCACAGATGTAGCCCCACAGGAGAGTGAGCAGACCCGTGATTCATATGCTGGATGGGCTGTTACATCTTGGTTTTCATTCTCAAGTTCTCATGGGAAAAAGTCACCCACTAATCCTTCCATTTCTCTCAGGGAAACTGGTGATGTATATTGTTTATTTATAAAGTGCTTCTTGAAGCTTAAGCAAATTTATGGTTTAGTCAAGTTATACATATGTATCCAACATCCTGTTGATATAATACATTTTAACTATATTCTATTCCTCTAAAATGATAGCTAAGCAGTCACTTTTGAGAAAGATGGGAAGCTAATATGTATTAGAAACCAAACCCACTCATACTTTAGTACAGATTTACACACAATTTCATAATAACTTTCTCATACTTGTTCTATGTATTAGAGTCTAGATAAATAAAAAGCCATTAGTGCATTCATAAATTTAAAGTGAATTTTGGGGTGCGAAAAATAATCTAAGGCTGGATGTGGTGGTGCACACCTTTAATCCCAGCGCTCAGGAGGCAGAAGCAGGTGAATCTCTGTGAGTTTGAGGCCAGTCTGGTCTACAAAGAGAGTACTAGGAGAGTCAGCACCACACAGAGAAACCCTGTCTCAAACAATATAATTAAAAAAAAAGAAAAAAGAGAGAGAGAAAAAAAGAAATAAAGAATGAATGAATGAATGAATTTAAGAGGTTTTCTTATTCTCTCATATATAATTTGTCATTTTAATCTTAATTATTAATAAACTTTTCTAGATTTTTGTTTGCTCATGTTCTACTTCTTTCCACTAGTAATAAAAATCACTTTATATTTTGCTGACCTTACACAATGTGCATCTCTTGACTTAAACAATTCTTTAAGGGCTGGAAAGATGGCTCAGAGGTTAAGAGCACTGACTGCTCTTCCAGAGGTCCTGAGTTCAATTCCCAACAACCACATGGTGGCTCACAACCATCTCTAATGAAATTTGGTTCCCTCTTCTGGCCTGCAGGCATACCTGCAGACAGAACACTGTATACATAATAAATAAATAAATAAATAAATAGATAGATAGATAGATAGATAGATAGATAGATAGATAGATATAGATAGATAAATAAATACATAAATAAAATCTTTAAAAAACAATTCTTTAAATTCTGAACTCACATACAGACCCCTGTTCCTTGCTTGGGACTTTATGCCAATAGCAAAAAACTTTTCTAAAGTGAAAACATCTGGAAAGGAGTTCTCAGAAATAAAATCTACTTTGATATGAAGTTATCTTTTATTTCTTTCAAGGTTTTTTGCTTTAGAGTCACCTCTATTATTATAGTAAAGGGATAAAATATAAACATTTTAGAATAAATAGCAGGGACACTATGGGTTTGTCTCCCACATCCACTCCTATCACAGAGCACAATGCTGAAACTTTCATAAGGGAAGATGGTGAGGACATGTCAGTACCTGGCTGCAGACTGCAATATGGGTGACAGTGGTCTGGGGGATAGTACAAGTTTAACTCTTAAAAGACCAGAATCCTTACAGGACCACCGAGAATATTTTTAACTGAGCATAGCAGAGTCTTCTGTCAGGGTCATTGGTAGAAGACAGGAATATTCAGAAGTATCTATGACACTAAAATCCTCCTACGCCTACTTTGCTAACCTACTCGTAAATTGTGTGGAATTAATAACTGCATCAATCTGTGATTATATTTAAAATTTCAGGGCTTACCAAAAGGTTAAACTCCATGCTAAATGAATTCTATCTTAATAAATAAAGCACACTAAAGAGAACAACAAAACAGAAAATCTTATTTTTTATCTAAAATTCAAATTCCTTTCCTTGTTCTGTTCTGAACAACATTTTTAGTAGCTTTTACAACCACATGTTTTTTTCCTCTAAAAAAGTGTCAGATTGACTTTACTATTCTCGAGTGAGGAATAAATTCATATTTTTATTTTGATGGATCAAGAAGATCCATCTTGTTCTCCAATGTTATTCCAGATGAGTTTTTCCTTTTCCTGAATTTTTTCCTGATCTGAAAGTAAGAACACACCCGAGGCTAAATGTCTTCCAAAGAAGCAGCTTATTCATGCATGTTTTTATAGTGTTTTTCCAAGTGAACAATACCCAACAAATAATGGTATTGGATTTCATAAATGTCAGTGGGCAATTAGATGCTCAAGTTCACAAAGCTTTAAGCAAACATCTAAAATGTGCTTTTGTTGTTTTTAATGTATTGAACTGAATGAAGCTAAACTGAAATTGAACAAGCCGAATTAGAGAAAATGGTGTGTGTGTGTGTGTGTGTGTACCAGCATGAAGAGAGAGAGAGAGAGAATGAGGGAGAGAGAGAGAGAGGAGGCATAAAGAGAGACAGATTTTCTTTGTCCAGGTAATTTCTCTGATCAGAGTGTAGTTTACCAAATCAAGTTTTCTTCTTCCAGCGATCTCAGCTACCTTCTACATAAGGTCCACGTGGATGGCATTCATTGGACTCATGTAATGACCAGACAAGTGGCTTCACTCACCCCTTCCAGAACAAGGCAGATCAGAGCCACCCTGGCACTTCCTGGCGCTCTCCTCAGCTGACAGTGGGCAGGACCTTGGGTGTTCACAGGTCTTCCCATACCAGCCTGCTCTGCAGTCACACCTTCCACAGTTACACTGTCCGTGACCTTCAGAGGAGGAGGAGGGAGACCACATGAAGACTATGTAACCAGAGATAGTTTATAACTTTTATTCTAAGAGTAACTGTCAGAAGTAAGTGAGGATCTTAATTCATACAACATTAACCATTAAGACAAAGAAATATTTTTCCAAATTTTTAAACAACCAATGTACATTAATGGTCAAAGAGGACAAAGAAAAGCAACCAGTACAGATAAAATAAATGGTTAATAAAGTTTTAACTCGACTCTATCAAATTCTAGATAAATGTGATTATTTTGTTCTGCTGGAAGGCAAGTGGAGTATTTGATGGATTTGGCAATTAATTCATGTGAGGGAGAACTATATGAAATAGAAAACAATCATTTTTGGAATAGGTTTTTCTTTCCAGTGAATCGCTCAACTGATTTATATCTAGTTAAAAGAAGTAAGGAGCCACAAACTGACAACAAAGCAATGAAATCTAGAATTAGGGAGGTTGATCTCCCCACCCCAACCTTTATTAATATATAAAGTACATAAAAAGTGGGAGTGATTGGAAGGATCAAAGGAAAGGAAATAAGTGGTGTAACTATATTATTATTTAATTTTTTAGATCTATGAAAGTATACATATTGAAAATACACAAGACTGATGCTGCTACATATTGTGAAATGGTTGCAATGATATAGCCAATGACAGGATCTCTCACCGAACACAGGTGCCTGTGCGTGTTGCCAACACTCAAGATCTACTTTTCCCACAAATTTAAAGCACACAGGGCTCAGTAATGACATTCAGCATGCCAAATCTTATGACTTCTGAACTATTTGTCTGTAACTTGGAAAGTTTGTATGCTTGGACCAACACCTCCCACCCTTCAGTACTTGGGAACTACCTTTCTACTCTCTGTCTTTAAGAAATTAGTATTTCAGAGCTGGAAAATATCTCAGCATATAGAGCACTTTCTGCTCTTCCAGAGGACTTGGGTTAGGGGTTCAGCAACCATGTGCTGGCTCACAAGCATCTGTAATTCTAGTTCCAGGGGACCCAATGCCTCTTCTGACTTCTGTGGGTACCAGGAATGCAAGTAATGCACATATATGCATGCAGGCAAAATACTCAAACATAAAATAAAAATTGTATAAATCTAATAATTAAAAACAATCTAACATTTTTAGATTTTGTATAATTATGTTCTATGCCTGCTCTATTCCAGATAACATAATGTCCTCATGGTTCAGCCAAGCTATATCAAATGTCAAATTTCTTTAATGGAAAATTATATTCCATTATATACACCTATATCTACATATACATATATATGTATATACACTCATCTAGTCATAGCCACTTGTTCCCAAACCTTGACTATTATGAAAAACAGCACACAAGCAAGGTAATGAATATTTAAGATAATGATTCTGTTTCCTTTGGAAATGTACTCAAAAATTTCCCCCTTCCCTTTCCCCCCTCCAAAACTTCCCATATGCCCATCTCTACTCCTCTTCAAATTCACAGCTTTTCCTCATTATAAATTATAAAAGCCACACTGCAAAAGTTTTTTGTTTGCTTTTTTAATCATCTATTTTCCTGGTTCTTTTCAATGATAATATTATATGTCAGAGTGAAGTGGTATAATAGTGATCATTAAATATAAATATTTTAAGTAATAAATTAAATCCGGTGAACATTTCTTGAGTCCTTGCTACATGATAGTCTATTCAACAAGGTGCTGTCATCACTAATTCTCTACCGTGGGAGAAGAAGTTATTGATAAATACTTATAATATGTGAGTATGGTCACTTACATCTTCCAGTATGAGAATGTTTCTTACAATTTTTTTCACTTCTTAAAAGTTCCATTTCATAAGTCATTTAGTTCTGTGGGTTTTTGCACTTTATCTCAACTCAAGAATTTATTAGTTATTGCCTAATTATTAGTTATTAGTTTCAGATATTATTTTTAACTGTCAACTTAACTAAGCTTAGGGTCACCTAAGAAGGGCGTCTCAATTCAAGGACCGTCTAAACAGATTGGCTTGTGGGCATGTCTTTGGGACATAGTCTTAGTTTTTAATTGATACAGGAGGGCTTATCTCACTGTGGGCAGCATCACTCCATGGGCAAGTGGTCCTGAGCTTTACAGGAGATACAGCTTAGTGTGGGTCTGTGAGAGAGCTGGCAAGAAGCCTTCCTCCCTAATTTCCATTCCAAGTTCCTACTTGAGTTACTGTGAAGAATCCCCTCAATAGTGGGCTGTGACACCTAGAAATTTAAGTCAAACAAATTCTTCTCAGCCCTAAGCTGCTTTGATCATGGCATTTGTCACAGTAATAGAATGAATCTAGAGCACCATCCTTCTTCTCAGCCCTCCTGAAGATAAGGACAAACTTCAAGTAAATTTACATCTGAAATGTATGTATAAGTACCTATTTTTGAAACAAAATGCTTTAACATCTAAAGTATAATTCACTCCTCCACTATTTTATACAAGCAAGTGGTTTTAAAATACTTGGAGACAAGCAAGAGATTCAGTTCAGAAACTGTTAGATATGTAAGGACACAATACAAGACATGCAACCATTGGTAGCAGATCAGTTGACATTCTTTTGTAACATTTATTTATTTCTTCAAGTTACATCTCAATCATAGCCCCCTTCCTCTTCCCCTCCTGGTCCCACCCTCCTACCCTCTTCCCTCTCACTCTCCTAACTGCTTTTTTAAAATTTAAGGTATATCTCCCCCCCAACAGCTCCTCCTCTTAGTCCAATAAAAGGTTCTTTTTATTATAATAAATACAAATCAAAATAATAAGAATAATTGGGCCACAATTATGAAAATTATAAGGTATATATATTCCCAATGTCCAGTTCATGCATATTTGGCAACTGATATTAATATTCTGTTGTCTATCTCAATGAGTTTAAACCTATACCTAACTCAGTTTCCATCCTAATTTGCATTGCCAACTAAAAGACTTAAAAGGATGTTCTTAGACCTAAAACATCCTTGGCATTCTTAACAGTAAAATTGAAGGAATGGTTATACTGAAGGAGGAAAAGTCTTCCTTATTCTTGCAGGTTTAAAAACTGTTAGTGTCTGAGCAAAACATCTATCAGATGAGAATGTCATGAAATCCCTACTTTACCCAAGAGGATTCCTCCTGCCTGTGACCCACAGGAATTCATTCAGGGAGACACCACCCCTACCTATTCCTGTTCTACCCACAGAGAGCAAAAAGAAGCAAAAGCTGCAGAGACAAGTACAAAGAGAAACCAAGGACAGCAGAGAGATAACATTGTCAAGCTGAAATCAGAACACAAGCTTAAATTTTATAATGGTTATTTCCTATCTGAAGTTCATTCTCATGGCAACAATAACAAAGAACCAGGTATGATGACACACACTGGGAGGCAGAGGGTCTGTCAAGGCCAGATTGGTCTTCATAGTGTGTTACAGGTCAACAAGATAGATCTACAGAAAGACCCTGTCTGTGGAGGTGCATAAAAGACAGTCATAAGTTATCAAGAAGAGATTTTTAGTTAGAATCTGATCCAATCAGTAACAAAAGAGATTATTTATGGAGAGCTTAATGCTGTTTTTTCGTATTTTAACTTACAATCATTTAATGAGGAGGGGTGCAGATGTGTATAACACAGTGCACACATGGGGGGTCTGAGGCCAACTTTCAAGAAGTCTGGTTTTTTCCTTCCTTAATTTGGGTCCCAAGAATTAAATTAATGTTGTCAGGCTTGGTGGAAAGTGCCATTTCCCACAGAGTCATGTCACTGGCCCATCGGTGATGTCTAGTAAGTTTCATATGCTATTCACCTAGAAGAAATCATTTTGGTAATTTTTTTCTTAAGCTCTCATACTCACCTTCTGTTTCTAAGTGAGTCATTTTATTCAGTTTTTTAATCCTTTAAGCCTTTTCCACATTTATACTATGGCAGTGCCATCTTTCTATGCTGCTGTTATTTCTGTGTCCTCCACGGGGCAGATGGGGGTACATGTGGTTTGCTCCATGGTTTCCTTCTTGTGTACTTGTCATATGGCATCATGAACTTCCTGTGTACTTGTTATATGACATTTTGAAGTTCTTGAGGATGACTCCTGGGAATGTTGATTTCACCTTCAGCCGTGTGCACTCTCAGCAACTCTAGGTACACCATGTTCTCACTTTTGTCAACTATGTGAAGACCCTCACTTTTCTCTTGATTTCTGCTTCAGCCTTGTACCTCAACCCTAGATTTTAGTGATTCAAAAGCCTCTACGATCCATAGTTTCCTCATCAGTATGGGTTAAGGGACTATGGCATGTGTGTGACTGGCCCAGAGGTCACAGGCATGGCCTTTGAACAGAAGTACCAAAGTGGGAGAATTCTGTCTGGCTCAGGATGTACTGCTTGTCCTCCAGAAACATCTGGGTATGTACATGTGTTTCCTTTTTCATTTTTTCCAAAGGCATTTATTATCAGCCCAAAACATTTAATCTGGGAGACACTAAAACAGGAGGGTGGTGTGTAAGTCCTACAAGATGTATGAAGTTCTGCAGAGTCGGTGAACACACACAGCAGCTGGTGTAAATGATGAAAACACAGCATGACATATTTTTTTAAGGTGGGGAAGCAATATTTCCTAAGTCAAATATATGGAGCACATAGAAACAAACACAAGAGTCACAGGAACATTTCTGTGAATCCACAATGATGAAAAGTACAACTAGCATTGGTAGTTTTGAATTGGGTGCAGTGACTTGTCTGGAAGCCCAACACTCCAAGATTACTGCTTCTAGTTTAATGACTAAATGACTTCCAAGCCATACCTATTTGTAGAGTAAATCTAAAAATAAATAGATAAAGAAATACCATTGACTAAATATTTATTCAAGATTGACTGTTAGAATTTTTAAAGCATGATTTTTACTTTCTCAGTAGTGAAAACTCTTCTCATATCTTGATTTCAAAAAGTCTGCTCTATGCTGTCAAAATAAATTTCAGAATGTTAGCAATTCCATTCTAAATAAAACTGTGCATTTCCTACAAAAGATTTTTAATCCATATAGTCAGAAACTCGTTTGGAAGTGTAAAGTATTGACACCAGATTGTCAGGAAGTGGCTGAGTCAGAAAAGCACTTGGAAGTGCAAGAGACTGATATGGTTTCTGAAGTAGGCACTGAGTCCTAAAGAGGAGATAGGAAACTGAAATAACACTGTGGTCTGTCTTCTGAGTTACACATTCTTCAATTCCAATCTAAGAGCCCTGCAAAAAGAAAGGTATCACTGAACAGAAGTAAAATCAGAAAGATAAAGGGACTTGATTTTGATAATAAATGAATTTAGAGTAAAAGATATGTTTGACATGAGAGTTAGTTAGTCTGTCTAGCATACTGAAATGTACTATTAGGCCTTTTAAAGGAAACGTGAGAGAAAAGACTTAAGATAAATAAAAATAGGTGTTTTCACCTGACTTAGATGTACCCCGTTCATTTATAAGCCTCATAGGAATTTAATCTTTCAAGTGGAGAGAACCAAAAGACATGTTTACTAAACTGCTCTGAATGTAATACTTCCAGGCTGGTTTGTCAGATCTGTGTATATTTTAAACCTGTAGGAGTTAGTTTCATTTCTTTTAAAGAGTGTTCTTTAAACTGTGTAGGCAGATCAACAAAATTGAGATGAAAGATGTAGGCTGTTGTTGTTTATCCCTGATCTCAACATCAGATGCATTCAAATAAGAAAACTGTTCTCAGATGCCATGCACACATGTGTGCACACACACACATGGATACGTACACATGTATATACATGCTTAAGTACACACATATTCACACAGAGATTGGTTTGTGTATAATCTACCTACTGCCATTGTGAGTACTTCCCAGGCACTATCCCACAATGTCAACAAAGTACACAGCGTGACTAGTAATCCAGCCGTGTGATGACCATTCGAGGAAGGCAGCACAAACACTCAGACTAGTCTACGATGAGTGTGACATCCACAGCCGTGTCTCATTTGTGGACTGTTCTCCCATGAGTTGCAATGGCTAAACTCTAAAAAAAAAAAATCTAGTCTAGGATAAATTCAGTAAAATACATTTCAAACCTTTTTTCCTCCTGGAGAATATCTCCATCCTTTAAATGATCAAAAATACACATGGATGTAAATCTGATGGTTGCATGTACGTCCTTAAAATTGATGGAAAGACCATCAGCAGGAAAAACTCGGGGAGTAAGTTACACTTGACCAATTATATAACTTGTTATTTTTTAAACCTATTTCTATAGTGATTTTTCCATTCAAGACAAAGCAGAGTAATATATTTAGTAATTTCCTTTCATGTTTTCCTTAATTCTTCAGAAATCGATCATTACAAATTTCCCCCACATAATGCAGTTTTATCATACTACTTTATTTTTCAAAGTAATACACCCACCTTATGCTGTCATCGTATTAGTATATTGGTCAAGAAGGATAAGGGTTAAGGTCATCCTGGAGTATAACGTTCGAACTCTGGTGTTTGAGAAATGTACAGAATGGTAGGTAGGTGTTCAGAATCTTGGGGTTGGAGAAGTGACTTGTCCAGAAGACCTGAGTTCAATTTCCAGCACCCATGTTGGGCACTTCATGACAGCCTGTAACTCCCCCTCCAGGGGATACAATGCCCTATTCTGGCCTCCAAGGACACTTGTACACACATCCACACACACACACACACACACACACACACACACACACACACACACAC
>CAJQZJ010028107.1:39457-69626 GCA_907164525.1 Lophiomys imhausi | reverse complement strand
ATAAGAATGGAAAAATGGTTAAAAATGTTAATAGAATCATTTGATGTATTTATATTAATTGAGTTTCAGTGATGCCCCTTAAATTGTATGCCTGAATAAAGGTAAAATACTCTCTTATGTCCCTACAATGCTAACCTTTCACTAGAAGAAACTATAAAATGAGGTACTTCCTGGATAAAATGTTTTTGGATGTGGAATGAGATTTGATCATTGGATTTAGCAGCAGTGAGATAATTGATGGCATTGAAGATTAGTTACAGTGGAATGAGACAAGTAAAATGCTGAATACATGTGTATACAAGATTATATTTAACTCCACCCATAGAATTTCAGTCTATGGAGGTGACCAAGTAATTTGCATAAGAAGAATAATGATTTAGACTATGCACCTCCACACAGGGAAGGGCCAGACTTGGTTAGAGGCAGAATGAGGAGTGAGGGAAAAGCATGATTCAAAGCCTTGATTGTGTTTTCCAGGTAGGCTATGGAAACAGTTTACTCTTGGGTATTTTTTAATAACATCACTAAGCTCTGGGATATAGAGATGGCCTTAGTTGTCTGGCATCTGTTCTAAAGTGATTTAAGATGGGCAAAATGGACTTGCTGTGTGAAAGTGATATAAAGGAGTCTATAGATTCAAGATTGTTTGAAGAACTAGTCATGTGAGTTTTCAATTTTTTCTTTTGTAAGTTTTTGATTCATATACTAGAATAGATTTCATTATGAAAATTTCATGCATATATATCGTTTAGCTTTGTATTTATTTAGCCCTCACTTCTCCTTCCCCATCCCCCAACTTCCCTCTTTCCTCCTCCCTATCTCTCTCATTGGTCCCCTTTTTTTCTGACAAATGGTTCTCCCTTTTGCTCTAAATGCACATGAATTTCATTACTTACTTTTGTTCTTGCATTCCTATCCTTCTAGTTGTCTTCTTCTTATGTCAGAGTTTCCTTCCTACATTTATGACATTTGTGTGTGTGTTTATTCACATACAAATGTTTAAAACATATAATATTTCTGAGTGTGGTTTTTAGAGACCTATAAAATTGAATGGTAGGGAATAGGTAAACAACTTTGACCATTATCAACTTTGACCATACCATCCATTATGATTAATGGATGCCAAACAAACAGAAACAGAACCTAAGAAAATATAGAATAAAGATAAATACATTAGTGAGGAACTTTCAAAGGTGAAAGTAGTTTTAAGTCTTTGTTTAGTCTGTTCAGTCTGGCTAGTTTTATTTTGAGACTGTAGTTAAATTGCCAATATTTTCCTGGAAGCTTACTGTTAAAATATCTAAGTAACTACAGAGTCAACAGTTTTGGTGAAAAGTTCAATCTAATGATTTCTCATAGGCAAAGATGAGGAAAAATCTGTCCTTGGATTGAAGGTAGAAATCAAATATCCATGGGATAAAATACTACTTCCTGTTGACATTTTGTATCACTTAGTTTACCCTTAGAAATATCAAATAGTCTTTTCTCTTTTATTTAGCATGTTCCCCTGCTTTTACTACAAAGTAGTTCTCTTCCCATCCTGAAATTTCTCACTGCAATGCAGTAGCTTCTCCAAAAGGCTAAGAAAAGGTGCAAGTCACTTCTCTTTGGAAAATATGTACTATTTTTCAGGATAACTGAAATCAATGGATCTAAAACAGTTAGTGTTTATATTCACAACAGTCCCAATTACCAGAAATTCTATGTGACATAGTAATTTGTAACTGTCCATCCTGAAATTTCTCAGTTCAATGTAGTAGCTTCTCCAAAAGGTTAAGAAAAGCTGCAAGTCACTGAACTTTGGAAAACATGTACTATTTTTCAGGATAGCTGAAATTAATGGCTCTAAAACAGTTAGTGTTTATATTCACAACAGCCCCAATTACCGGAAATTCTATGTGGCATAGTAATTTGTAACTCTCCAATTCAAGGAGTCCTTTAGTAATTAAGCCTATAAAAACATAAAATGTTAAACAGAAATGAGTTAAAAGGTAATGTGCACTCTAGTCTTTTCTGTGAACATTTTGATCTGCAAGTGTGTCCTGAGGGTTCAGGTGGCAATGGTATCCAGTGCAACTGCTTCAATTTCTAGTTTAATTATTGGGTTTCATTATAATATGTAATAAGAGGATACAGAGTGACTAAGCAGGTAAGATAAACTTGCTCACCATGCATCCCTAACATCAGCAGCTTACTTTAGTGTTCTGTATGTTCATAGTAGAAATCATTTTTCTTATCTTAAACATGTAGTCTAGCCCTTTTGGAATGTGATAACAAAAACATAGGTTGGATAGATTATTTTTAAAAGTGGATGTATTTCTCATAGTTCTGGTGGTTGGGAAGTGCTGGGTCAAGTTGCCAACATATTCGGTATCTGGGAATTCTCATTTAATCAAAGACTGTTCTCAAGAGATAGGAGGAGTAAACATGTTTTCTCTGGCCTCTTCTATAAAGATATTCATAACCACTAAATAGTACCATTCTAATACTGTAACATAAAATTAGGAAAGATGCTTACATTCAGATCATTACATAGTATGTAATTAATTCTTACTCTTAATATACTAGTTGATGAAAAAACACAAGTAACATTCATACTGGGATGCAATATCTGACTAAAGAGTCTAGAAAGGATAGAATTTTTCCTATGTGCCTTAGATTATCTATAGCCTACTATATCAATATTCTTGTGAACAGTATGAATATATACCACGTGAATAGTATTGCTTCAAAAGTCAGCCTTATATAGAGATGCATAATTACTCTATTTGTTCATTTATAAGGAATACAACCTGTCCCCAGTGCTATTTGTGTAGAAATGGTTTGAAACACACCCTCATCCATGTCGATATTTAAGTTAACACTTGGTATTATAAAAACTAAGCAAATTGATTATTAAACATAGAGGAACATTTTACCGGACATATTAATCACTCAATAATCCATACACCTTCAAATAAGTTCAGGTCTCTGTCTAGCAAAGCACATGTTACTGCACAAGTTATTTTTAACAGTGAAGACTCTATTGTCATCTCTCTGTTGATAATTTTTAAAAACAATTGGATACAGCCTAGTTAAAGATTGGATATGAATTGTAACATTGCAAGGCTCACTGAAGGAGTTGGTCAATGTGAGAGATTGTGGTCCTATTTTGGGAAACTGAAGAAGCTTTAGAAGATGGTGTCTAGTGAGACAAATGAGGTTACTGGTCATATCCTTGGTGACTGGTTCTTGTGCTAGGCCATTTTCTGCCTGTTCTCTTTGTATTCTATCTATCACGGCTTGAGTAACCTTTGCTATATTACATATGGCATTATGATGTTCTTGTCATATTATAGACTCAGAATCAAAAGAGCCAAACACTATTTGTGGAAACCCCACCAAAACATAAACTAAGACAAATATTTCTTCTCTTAAGGTTTTTATGGAAGGTATTTGTTAAAATTAGTTAAAGGTCTAACACAAGCAGACTTTCCATGACGATGTATTTAAAAATACATATGGAGTGAAAACACAGAGTTTGAGTATAATTGTTTAATTTATTATCCTTATGAGAAAACTGAATAAACTGCCTTACATATTTTATAAACACATAAAGACAGTGATTTTTTTTTTAAGTAATGAGATTTCTGTTTTGCTAACTTACTGGGCTCAGAGAAGGAAAGTGACTTGTCCACAGTTGCCCAGTAAGCTATCACAAAAGAAAATAAAAACATAAGTATTATGTTCACTAGCCCATGTTGGTCTCAGCTCTCTCCTTTATTCTAGGTCTTCATGAGCTCTTTTTTGAGCTATTGTTTTAAACAGTGTTCGTTATAATGTCAATACGTAAATTTGATGATGTTACTGGTAGAATCGATTCAGATTCTCATAGCTCTTTTATGTCCTAGTAATAGTAATGGGGGAAAATAAAAATAAAAACAAAACACTGAGGATAAAGAATGGGAATTGGTAAGGAATAATCACAAGTAGCTAAAAAGGCTAATGTGATTATTCAAATGTAAAACAATATTGGACAGAAAAATTACAATGTGAATTGAAAGAAAGAAAAAATTTTAAAGGTTGTGTTTGTGTGTGTGACAGAGAGAGACAGAGAGTCAGAGAGACAGAGAGACACAGAGACAGAGACAAAGAGACAGAGAGAGACAGAAAGTCATGGAGAGAATGTTAAAGAGAGTCAGATCAAACATTGAAAAGAGAATATAATGTAGCAAAGGTTTCTGGTACTCAGTCCCCATAACTTCTTTCTTAGGGTCTAGAGGCCTTCAAATTACATTTACCACACTTCCCTGACATTAGAATTCTATTTGGAAGGCAAAATAAAATATATGAAGAAGTAGAAACAGGTGACAATCATGAATTTTCTCTGAATTCTAGGCAATCTCTCTTTGACATTGCAACATGCTATACATGTGGCCAATATTTTTGTGTATATTACACTTCCTGGTTCCCTCCATTTTCTGATCTTTGCACCACTTCAAGGATTATGGGAACATAAAATTTCCAGGAATATATGGGTCTGCTTAAATGGCTATAGGAATTTTCAGATTTCTGATCAAACATTGATTGACACCAATTCTTGCTACTTAAAATGTGGTTCCTGAGCCAGTAGTAGCATACTTGAGAGAGAAACATTAGAGCCAGTCCCAGACCTACTGAATTTGATTCTAAATTTTAGCAAAAATGCAAGGTTATCACTATGGAATTCAGTTTACTGTAGAGCAAATAGGAGACAAAAGATTTTTGAAGCAGAAGTAGAAACAGACTAATAGAACAAGTGTGTGTGTGTGTGTGTGTGTGTGTGTGTGTGTGTGTGTGTGTCCAACAGTGGCTTTCTGCATACCTAACAAGCAAAGAATATGGGAGCTTCTCAGTTCAGCAAACTAGATACCCCAGCAGTCCTAATGTGGCACTAATATCCTGGAACCTATCTGGAGAACTGCTGATGTTGATGCTACAATGAATAACTAAAGAAATTGAGTTTCATATAAGCAGAGGCTTACAGCAACAGATCTAACCTAAGGGGCTCTGGTTCAGAATGAAGGTAAGATAGGTTGAGTATATGTTGATTTTATTTATAGTATTTATCAAATCTATGCCCCACTCCTTCCCCTCCCACTTCTATCACACTTTTTCCCTACCAACCCTACTATAACCCATAGTGCCATATCACATTTCCCTCACAATTTCACGTCCTCTCTTTTTGTACTTATGTAATTTTATATTTCTTATATTACAATAATAATTAAATGAAAAGTAGCCATGAATTTCAAAGTGAGAAGAGAAAAGGAAGTGAAATTATGGAATATAGCACATATATATAAAATTAAAAATGTAAGTATGAAAAAGTGAATGTTTTTTCAAATACATTTACTCTTTTTTAATTATAACATTTTCTATATGTAATCATCTTATAAAATTATTAAATACTTTGAATAAAGTACACATTTTAGATAAAATGCATTTTAAGTATTCAAAAATTGTCCCTAAGGAATTTGCATATATGTGACATATACAAATTAGATTCAATATATATGCATGCATGTGACATAGATGTCTCTTTGCATTGACTTGTAGAAATAATGTAAATGCTCTATAGAATATAAAACATAGCAACATTTTTGCATGCATTTAGAAATGAGATCATAGTTCAACTATGTCGTCTTATACAAAATAATCATTATTTTAAGTCAGTTCATAACTTTCAGTTGATTTAAAGAATAATTATACAATAAAAATCTGCACATGAATTTTTAATGTATATTTTGTTTTCATCCAAACATTTGGTTTCCTTAAGTGTATTCTTCATTTCTCCTATTTTTTTCTGTTTTCTTTATTGAAAATAGATCTTTTTCTCTTGCAGTATAATCAGATTGAGGTTTCTGCTTCTCCAACCATGAAAACTTCCCTACCTCTCCTCCACACCCTTTCTGTCTCTCCTTAGAAAACACACAGGAATCTAAAGGATAATAACAAATTAATTAATTAATTAAAACAAAATTAGAATAGAACACAGGAAACACATGTAGAGGCAGAGACACACAGGTTCACATATATTGTATCCCCATAAAAAGAAAAACTGGGAGCCATAGCATATTCACTAAGGACCTGTCAGTTTTTTTAAATCCTTGACAAAACATTATGAGACAAAGAACCTCCAAATATGCCACTGAGTTCATTTTCTGTCGGCAATCTGCTGCCAGGCATGGACTCCACCCTTAAGAGCAGTTTGATTACTCATTAAGATTTCAATATAGAAAACTATTTTTGTTCGAGGTAGGTTATCAATTGGAGATACCTTCTAGGTTAGGGATGGGGGCCTTTGTACACTTCTCCTCTCAGCACTGGGAACCTATCTGGCTTAGACCCCTGTAGGCTCTGTGCATGCTCCCAAAGTTTCTGTGACATTATATGTACAACGGCCCTGCTGTGTTTAGAAGGTCTTGTTTCCTTTGTGTTTTCCAGCTCCACTGGTTACTAAAATATTTCTGCCTCCTCTTCCCCATTATTTCCTGAGCCATGAGAGGAGGGATTTGATTGAGACATCCTGATTAAGGGCAGAGTGTTTTAAGGTTTCTCATTCTCTGCACATTTTCCAGATATGGGTCTCTGTGTTTGTTACCATGTACTGCTTACTCTTTTCAAACCCTCTGAGCTCACTTAGTGCTGCCAATATATACACGGGTGTAGGACTATCTGTTGGAGCACAGATCCAATTGGAGTAGGGTATCCAAAGAAAACAATCTGTCATGCCTGTATATATGAACAGAAGTGCATAATAAGAATTGAGTAAGAATTGAATCAAGAATTGATTCAAGTATTTGTTTTTATCCATTTGATTTTGGTGAACTTTGCTATCAAGTTTTATTGTTTTTAAAAATTGCCATTAAAATTAGTAAACTAAAGGCTGGAGAAATTGCTTCGTGTTTAAGAGCACTGTTTACTCTTCCTGAGAACCAAGTTACAGGTCCCAGAAACCACATGGCAATTTACAGTCATCTGTACCTGTAGTTTTAAGAGATCCCAGAGATTTTCTGGTCTCCAAAGGTGCCAGACATGCATGTAGTCCACAGACATTTATGTAGGCTAAATGACTATACACATAAAATAAAAACAAAGAAATATTTTGTTAGTAAAATCGTGATTACCATGAACTCACACGGTTTGTTTTTGTATTTTTGTTTTCTAAAATATGTGTGTGTTTTTATGTTACTTGTATTCTGAGTTATCTCTTGCCAGTTTTTTTTCATTTTATTGCTTTGTTCCTTGTTACGTAGATTAGCTAAAGGGTAAAAGATGAAATGGGTTCAATAATGGCTACATAGTGATAAATTCTTCTTATAGCCTCTCTTGCAAGTAAGTCAGAGCTGTAGTTGGTGCTTGGTGGAAAATATTTAAGCAAACTGGATTATCAATACAGAAGTCTCAAGGTCTCCCCACTTCTCATTCTTTTCCTAAATTGTGAAAGAGCTACAGTTTGATTTCCACCTTTGATATATAGTAATTTAAAAATCAAAGAGGGTTTTCAGTACTAGGTTTCACACTTTTGAAGAAAAAAAAAAGTTTCCCATAGCATTGCTGGCAACAAATAAAAACACTAAATCATAATAACCTGGATCAACTCAAGTCCAGGGATTTCTAAGATTTCATTCAGATGAACATATTACCTCAGAAAAAAATGATTCACTTCACCTGCACAGTTTACAAATAAGAATCCCATAACCTGTTTTTTAAATTTTAATTTATTTTTCATTTTACATTCCAATTGTAGCCCCGTCCTTCCCCTCTTCTAGGTCCCACCCTCCTGGCCACTTCTCCCATTTCCCCTTCCCTTAAAAACAGGCCTCACTAGAGTCTCATAGTTAAATTTTGAGTTGTTTAGGAATCAAGAGGGTGTTCTGGATCTACGAAGATATTTTTAAAATTGTGATGCAAGCTAGTATGAAAGGTGAGTTAGATATAGAACTTTAAACTCATGGAGATGGTTAGATAGTAGAATGTTAAAGTCAGGGGCCAAATATATACGGACTGGACATTGGGAATGTATGCTAAGCCATATAACTCTCATAATTGTGGCCTATTTATTTCTGTTGTTTTGTATTTATTGTTATAAGAGAAAGAACCATTAGTTGGACTGAAAGGGGGAGCTGTTGGCGGGGGGAAAGGTATACCTTAAACTAAAAAAAAGGGTAGAAGATGGGGGGGTTGAGGGGAAAGAGGGTGGAAGGGTGGGACTGGAGGGGGGAGTAGGGAGGGGATTGTGATTGAGATGTAACTTGAAGAAATAAAAAATAAATTTAAAAAAAACAGGCCTCATAGTTCTAGTCAGAGACAGCCCCACTCCACTTGCTAGAGACACACATAATGATCAAGCTGCTCATCAGTTACATATGTGTTGGGTGCCTAAGTCTAGTTCATGCATGCCCGTTGAATGATGTTTCAGAGTCTATGAACGCCCATGTACCTACGTTAGTTAACTCTGTCGGTCTTCTTGTGGAGTTCTTGTCTCCTCATGGTCTTCCTATCCTTCCCTCTATTCTTCTGCAAGATCCCTCTCATTCTGCCTAATGTTTGGCAGTGAGTCTCAGCTTCTGTTTGGATCCTCTGCTGAATGGAGGTTGTCAGAAGATAGTTATGCTATATTCCTATCTGTAAGCAAGACAGAGTTTCGCTAATAGTGATAGGGGTTGGCTCTCTTCCTTGGGGTAGGTCTAAGTTTGGGCCCTTCATTGGCTGGTTATTTCTTCAATGTCTGCTATTTCATCTTGTATGAAAATGACTCCCACTAGCTAGGTAGGACTTTAGGGGTTAGGAGGGGAAAACGAACCTACCCACAAAACCTTAAGACATAATCTATTTTTAAAACTTTTCCAAAATTCTAACAATTTAAAATATATATCTACCTATTTACTGGATCACTGTGCTAAACTGATCTTTGGAATAGAAAGAATACATTGTTCTCACCTGCTGTATTCAACTTTCATATGGAGGCCCCATCAAAGACTATCTATTACTTAGTTTCAGATTAGAGGCAGCGATTTTTGTCAGGTGGCTTGACAACACAATGCATAAGCCTTTATATTTAGACTCCTTGTTCTCTTTTTAAAAAAAAACATTTATTTATTACTTCAAGGTACATCTCTATTACCACCCACTCCCTCCACCCCTACTCAGTCCCACCGTGCCACCCTCTACCCCCTGTCCCACTCATTCCGTCCTTTCAGTGTGGGATGCCTCTATGCATTAGTCACATGTGGTCTAAGAGCTTAATCTTGCACAGGAGGCATACATGACAGTTCCACATATCATAGAAAAAGCACAAATATGTTTATAGTTTCTGTGAGTCATATGTGAAAATATATGTTTGATGTGTTCTCTGCTCCTGGTTTCAACAAGTTCAAATAAAATATTGCCCAGGGATCAGAATTCCCTCTGCTTTCGAGTTGTCTATGATTACTGGTGAATTTCACTTCCAAACAGTTGTAGGACTTAGATACCTAGTTTTTTTTCTTTCTTTTTATTTATTCCTCTCTCATATATTACATCCCTTTTACAGTTTCCCTTCCCTCCCGTTCCTCAAGTCTCTCCCATGCCACATTTCCTTTTCCCAAGATGCACCCACCCACACCTTCCCTCAGAAAAGAGCAGGACTCCCAGAAAAGACCAGAATCATACCATTGTGTCAAAGCTAGACAAGGCACCCCATTCGTAGGAAAGGATCCTACAAGTAGACAAAAGAGTCAGGAAAAACCAATGCACCAAAATGAGCAGGAACATAGACCTTGTTACCTGTTAGTGGGGCACTTTGTCCTAGTGGTGCTGCCATGTAGGCCCCAATACACGAGGAAGCTTTTAGCCCTCATATGAATGCTGAACTGGGGAGGGGGATTGATATGTAGTGACACTCCAGTCCGGAGGAATAGGATAAAAGGGAAAAGGGTTAACGGGTGGTAGGGTGGGACTGGGAGGGGTGGAAAGAGGGAGCTGTGATGGAGATGTAACTTGAAGTAATAAATAAACATTTAAAAAGATAAAAAAAAATAATAAAATAGAAAAAAAGAGTCAGGAACAACCCCTGCTCTTCCCACTGTTAGGGTTTCCATAAGAACACCAAGCTTCTCAGCCATAACATACATGCAGAGGACCGAGGCCAGATCCCTGCATTCTGCATCTGTTCCCATCAGATGAACAGATGCTGGATGAAGTCCCTTTGGTCTCTCTGATGGCAATTATGCTAGGCTGTGGTCCCAGCACATTCTAAAGGCATGAAAACTGTGAGTCAGAGATTTTATGGCTGGATTGGTGTCTAATTTCTCCACTTGTCTCTTACAAAAGATGACTGGTCAGGCTCTGTGTCTGCATTACTAGAAGTCTTCACTAGTGTTGACCTAGTAGATTCCATGAAGTTTCCATTGCACTAGAAACCAGGTGCCTAGTTTTGTTGGCTGTCAGCCAGTCTCAGCTTCTAAAACACCTTTTATATACTAGCTTCTGGATTTTGCTCAACATGCTTACCCACTCAAAACCAACAGGAGTATAAAGTTCTATTCTGCTACAGTGGATTATGCATTATACATGATAATCTCAGAAGTGACGTTCCCACAACCACTGTCTATATCTTCAGGTTTCACCCACATAATGGATGAGGATTCTGTATAGTTGGTGGAACAGGAAATCTGGAACTGCATACAAAATAACAATCTCTTGTATAACACAAATATACAGAAAAGGATTAACTTTCTATTCTTAAAAAAACATCTTGACACCAGTTCTCCATCTCTAGAATCTCATATTTCATCGGTCTTCTTAAAATAATTATATGAAAAATATCAACAATACTATTTGTAAATAAAAAATTAAATAATATGCAATTCCTAAGTTTACCATTACAATAATAGTGAAAATATACACAAGTTCACTTACTTTTGAGGTATACTATTTGGAGTGTTCAATCATCATGCTTTACATTTTCATTGAATTTATTTTGAACAGAAAAATTTCTACTTTAAAATATATGTACACTTGTAAGGAAAGATAATTATGGAAAGCATCTCAAATTCTTTCTTTACCCTGTTAACATCAATCTAGAGTACTTCTTCCAGTATCCTTTGTAGAGCTGAATTAGTGGCCATAAATTCTTATATTCTATGTTTAGTATCGAAAATTCTATAGCTCCTTCATTTTTAATATATATTTTGTGGTCTTTTAGAGCTTTGGATATACTTTTTCAATCCCTTTGGATCTAAAAGTTTCTATCAGTTATTCTGATGAGCCTACCACTATATGGGACGTGTTCCTTTACTCTTGCAGCTTTCAATATCCTTTCTTTGTTCTGTGTTTTCAGTGTTTTAACTGCAATGTGTAATAAGGAGCTAATTTTCTGGCCCTATCTATTTGGTACTAGTTGGGCATCTCTTTCCTTATATTTGACAAATTTTCTCCTAAGGTTTTACTGAAAGTATTTTCTTTACATTTTTGTGTCAATATTTCATAAATCTGGTCTTTTGAGTACTATAAAGCACTCTCATGTTCCACTTATAAGTTTTCTTATGTTTATGATTGACTTTTATTGAATGACCCTCTTCTAGCTTCCACTCCCCCATGTATACTTGTTCTGGGACTCCTGGAAATGGAGTACCCTGTCCTCAATTACTTCAAGTTCCTAGCTCAGTCCCACAGAATCTGTTGTGTGTTCTGATACTCTCTCCATACCAAATAGGTTTTTAAAAAATTTTTATGTGTGTATTTATTTATAATTTATTTTTTATTTCTTCAAGTTATATCTCAGTCACAATCCCATCCCTACTCCCCCCTCCTGACCCACGTTTCCAACCACTTCCCCCTCAAACCCCCCATTCTCTGCCCCACTTTTTTAGTTTAAGGTATATCTTTTTCCCCCAACAGCTCCCCCTTTCAGTCCAAAAAAGGCTCTTTCTCTTATAACAATAAATACAATAGAAAATAACAGTAATAAATAGGCCACAATTATGAGAGTTATATGGCTTAGTATACATTCCCAATGTCCAGTCCATATTTATTTGGCACCTGACTTAACATTCTACTATCTAACCATCTCCATGAGTTTAAAGTTCTATATCCAACTCAGCTTTCATCCTAACATTCATCACAATTTTAAAAACATCTTCTTAGATCCAGAACACCCTCTTGATTCCTAAACAACTCAAAATTTAACTATGAGACTCTAGCCATCTACTATTCAACCACCTCAGAAACCTGAGAGGGATAAATATATATGATTATACAGGAAGTTCAGGGCCACAGCTTCTAAAACTAAGAAATGACATACCAGTAGCTTCCTGGACAGTTCCCATTTTCTCTACATATATTACAGCATCAATCTTCAGCCATTTGGCCCCGTTTCTTTGACAGACATTGATTGTAGAGCAGGAATTATGAAGGACTTACCTACCCTATCTTGACAGAGCTAGGCTGTGGACTTACCTGCTTCCAAGTTTTGTCCTTTTTGGACAGCATTCTGTCTACAGTTGAAGCAAGGGGTTTTTCTTGCCAAGAGATAGGCTTGCCACTAATTCAACCATCTCCCACTGGAGATTCTTCGATGCTCATCTTCTACTTGGAGTAGAATAGGGGTGCTGTCCAGTGCTGGCATGTCTTGATATCAAAAAATCTTAAGTTAAGAAAACATCTTTGAATGCCATATTCTGCAGATCTCTTGAGGTTTTTGAAGATGCCCTATCAATCGCTTATATTTAGATAAGCAAATGCTGCTTGTCTCTTAGCAACTTGATTTCTAGGTAGCTAAGAAAATAACTGTGATAGACTGTCATAGTAACTAACAAAATGACACGCTTGCATGACTATTAGTTTGCATTTCTTATTTATCTAAAACAGTTTATGACGGTGGGTAGCAAAAGGCCAAAACTTCACATTTCGTTTTTAAGCATTACTAGGTACAATACCTTTAAGAAGCATTACCCTTAATTTTGTCTCAATATGCAAAGATCAATACCAATGTGGCCAAATATAATCTTAATTTTGTATCAATATACAAAGATCAATACCCAAAATATCAAAATAATTTCTTCTTTAATCCAGATTGAAAGATAATACTTCATATATTGTAAAAAAACCAATTTTGCTTTAGGAAAAATATTACCTGACCACCCCCCCCAAAAAAAAGTAATTGTCCCAGAGTTGGGATTTGGGCAGGGCTCTGTTCTTATCTTTCCAGGAGATTTAAAGCATCCATTCAAGCAATCCGGCGACACCTGGACAACGGAAACCTCAGCAGAAAATAGATCAGACACCAAAGAAGACGAGTGGCCCAGATGATCCAGCCTTGCAGACTTCCTCAATAGCTGTTTCCTCAAAAGTCTACAACCACAACAACTCAAAATCAGTAAGATCATTCAGCTCCACAGACCACTCCAGGCAGAACTTCAGTAAAGCTCTGAAGATCATCTTTTGTCTACGAACTTCTTAGGACATCTAAATAGCTGAACACAAAAGGATTGAACATCAAATGATTCTATAACATTTGAAACCATTTTTCCATTCTTATTTGGACCCCAAACAGGTTTACTACATCCCAAATAAGGAGGAAGCCATTCTAGGAGAGCGATGTCCCATCCCCAGAAGGTGGGGAGGGTGATTCTCCCCCTTTACTTATTTGATAGATAATAGAAAATTTTATTATTTAGGGGAAGAGACTACAAGCTGTTAAATGGGTTTTGGAGGTTAGACCCAGGGAATTTTCTCTTTTTCTTTTCTGTGTCCTTCTTTCTCTCCTATGTAGAAGTGAACAGACTTGAGAAAAAATGGGACATAGACATAGTATAGGAAAGATCAAGAAAAAAGGACAGATTATTGAATATGCCCTTATATCTTTGTATATTGATACAAAATTATTTGGCTAAATTGGTATTGATCATTGTATATTAATGCAAAATTAAGATTGTATTGGACTACATCGGTATTGATCTTTGTATATTGATGCAAAATTAAGATTGTACTGATTTTTAAAGAGCCTTTTAAAGTGTCTCCAACGGACTATAGAATTTATGCATTGTACATTTTTATATTAATAGAATATGGACCAAACATGGCACTCTTGTGGAACTCAGCCATGCATGTCAGTTTAAGACTTATTCACGTACAGCATAGTGATAAAAGGCTAATTTCACATAAGTTACTTGTCTATTTTGTTTTGTGAGGTAAGGTCTCATTTGGTGGGGTAGTGTTAAGCATTCTAAATGTTAGTTAATTGGTCCTGCTTGCTGTCTGTTACTTTCATTGCCTGTGATTGGTTAAATAAAGTGCTGAGGCCTGAGATTGGACAAAGACAGAGAAAAGTGGGACTTCCTGAAATTAAAATAGGAAGCCTGTGCTTTAGACAGAGGATTAATTCATTCCAGCCAGGAGCAGGAAGAAGGAGGATACAAATCATGGGTTAGAAAAAAGAACCTCATTCCACATGGCCAGGAAAGTCAGCATAGCATGGAGAATAGCAGTCCAAGGTGACATATGTATATATCGGGTCATATTTGGGTAATGGAATTAAGAGATTAGCTTAGGTGGGCCAAGATTGCTTGATTAAGGCCAAGGCTTGTTAACATCAATGTGGTGTCTGTGTGCTCATTTATATTGGCGGATTAAGGATTAACAACCACCAAAACAATTAAACATAATACAAAACTAGTAAATAACTTAATTTGTCATTTATTTTCTACAAATGGTGCACAACTACAGCAATTAGAACCAATGCTTACAACATGAGAAGGCCTGGATAAAGGTAGCTTCCTAGCCAAAGAGTGGGAAGCCAAACCTGAACACATTTCAAAGGAGTAGCTCCCTTAACAAAAGCTATTGCCTTGCAGCAAAGGTGGAAAGCTTAGCTCTCCTTACATACTAAAAATCTGGCAGCCTGTTAAACAGAACTAGAGAGCAGAATTAATTGCCTAGATTAAAAATGGAGGCATTCATAATGCCTCAATAATTTTGGTTTCCAATTGAGTTTGTTCCTCTTAGCATGCAAATGATTTTTACCCTGACAATTGTGGTTCTGTGTATCTTTTTAGAGAAAGCTTATACTAGGATAGGCTTAAAGATAAAAATTTACAGATGGAATGCTAAATTGCCTACAAAGATAATGGGGGAAGGAAGGAGACCTTTCCTGATAAAAAAGGCAAAATTGATGACAGCTGGAGCTCACCACTCCCTGAGTTCTAGGTGCCTGTCATGAGTTTCTGGTATTGGCCCCCCAATGAAATGCAGCCAAAACTAGATTCTAAGGAATAATGAACAAAGCTTTAATTGCAGCATGAGATGGCATGGTTAGACATGCCAAGGCTTTTTAACTGTTGTTTCTTTGCTTGATTTTTGTTTAGATGTCTTTGATTTTCCTGTATCAGGAGGTATAAAGGATATTCTTCTGGTTTGGCATTGCTAAAACATAAGAGATTTTTGAACATTTTGGGCAGATTTCGAATTGTCACTAAGTTCAAAGTTGCTCTCTGGTTTACAGAGTTATTAATATCTGGGTTTTAAGTGAAATATTTTAACAGGGTGGTACTCACACATGCCCTTAATTCCATCAAACTAGAGGGAGAAGCAGGCAGGTCTCTGGATTCTAGACCAGCCTGGTTTAAACAATGAAGGCAGGGTGGGAACCCTGCTGATAAATAAGGCTGCTTACTAAAGAGAGTCTAGAATTCAAAAATGACACATTTTAATAATGTTCTTATTGATTTAATGGATAAATACACATAATCTTAAATTTATGTAAAGAGAAAGGAGTCACAAGCCAGTCTCCTTAGGTGTGGGGCTTCTACTGGAGAGCTGGTGTCAAGAGGCATTTTTCCCCTAAAAGAGATGTGTTAATTGCTGGATGTGGTGGTGTACACCTTTAATCCAAGCACTTGGGAGGCAGAGGCAGGCTGATCTCTGTGAGTTTAAGGCTATTCTTGTCTACAAAGTGAGTCCAGGACAAGGATACACAAAGAAATCATGTCTCAGAGCGAGAGAGAGAGAGAGAGAGAGAGAGAGAGAGAGAGAGAGAGATTAATCAATGTAAGGACCCAGACTTAGGCTGGGGAAGAACATGCAAACTGCATGCCTCCCACAGCCAGCAGTTAAGAATAGCTAACATAAAATACCATATGATGCTATTCTACACCAATCTTCTTAAGAATGGGGTTTCCATGAGAGAACTGGAGCTCAAACTAATAAAAAATGACATGGCAAAAAACAGGTTCCTTGTGTGTTTGAGGCCAATCTAATCTAAAGAACTCTATAGAGAAAATCAAGACAGCCCAAGATACACAGAAAATCCCTGTCTCAAAAAGGACAGATATATCCACATAAAAATCAAATCTCCAAAGAAACTAGAAAAAGGAAATAAAAAAATATATAAATGCCTACCTTTGATCTCAAAACATGGGAGACAAAGATAGAGACAGATAGATTCCTTTTGAGTTTGAGGCCAACCCAGTGTACAAAAAGCCAGCACAACACAGATTATACCTGTTTTAATCAATTAATAAATTTATGTCAACTGTAGGGGAGAATATTTAAACTTCATACAGTCTTATGTTGTATTTTCAATTTAAAATAGATTATATATAGCATATCTATCTATCTATCTATGTAATACTATTACACACTATCCTTTCATATGACATAAATGGAGACTTACAAATGTCTTTCTTCTGTTCAAACAAAGAACAGAAAATATTCCTTAATTGATTTGTGCATCCTGCACATCCAAGGCATTTTGGTAATTGCAGAACTATATGTTACTTCTGAGAATTTATGTTTTCAGAACAAAGTGATCAGACACCAAAGAAGACAAGTAACCCAAATAATCCAGCCTCATAGATTGCATCAATAGCTGTTTCTAAAAAGTCTGTATCCAAAACAACTTCAAACAGCTTTCTGAGTTGGGCCAGCCTCAAAGACTGTTCCAGACAGGGCTTCAATAAAGCCCTGAACTTTCCTACCCAAAGTCCAGCTTCAAACTACAAACTGCTCAGGACATTCAAATTGCTGAGCACATAGAGACTGGACAACAAATGTTACCATTAACATGCTTACCCATTTTTCCATTTCTGGGACCCCCAAACAGGTTTTTTGCATCCCAATTCAGCAGAAAGCAGTTTTAGGAGATTGCAGTCCCATTCCCAAAAAGTGGGATGGATGATTCTTTGGTCATTTGATGTGTTATAAATGTTGTTTATATATAATGGTTACAAATTGTTATATGGTCTTGTTAACAAGGTATAGAAAGTTAGACGTGGATATCTCTCTTTTCTTTATCCTTCTTCCTCTCTTATATAGGGGGAAAAGGCTTGAAAAGAAAAAATAGGGGGAATATATATGTATATAATATAGAAATGATAAGATATAAGGATATATTATTGAACCTGTTCTGAAACTCAAAACTATTGTTATTCTCAAATAAGGTTATCTTTTGATTCAATGGTATAGAATTTTATATTTTGACATATATTATATGTATTTCAACTTATATAAGGTACTGTCCCTATACAACTCATTTAAAAGTACAGGTTTACTTCCTGCCCTTTTATAGCTTGCTATTGCAATCTATTTAGGAGTCTGGATAATACAAGTTGACTGGTCAGTTGAACTTCTGGTCATGTCAAATACTAGTCTTAATTTATCACAAAATGGACTTAATAGGTTAAGCAGATAGTAAATGGTTACAAGTATATAGTTTGTTCATAGATAAATAGAAGATAGATGATAGATAGATTTGTAAATAAATCGATAGATATGTTCAAAACCTTCAGAGGCATACAGAAAATGGCATTTAAAGATGTTTTTATTATTTTAAGAATTGTTTGACTTTAAGACAGTCAGCTCCTGACAGCCACCATTTGACTTGGAAGAAGACAGTGAGCATCAAAAAGAAATCTCCCGTCAGGAGACAATTCATATTGGGCAAAAATTCTCCTGCTCTCTCACCAGACTATATACAGTCCAAAGATGGACCAGAGTTTAAATGCAGGTAAGTCGATGTCCTGATTCTGCAGAGACAGAATGGGAAAATCCTTATTTCCTGCTGCACAATTTAGTCTGTGAAAAATGCTTGGCCAGAAGGCTGAAGATGATGCTCCAACAATATGGAGAGATATTTGGGACTGTCTAAGCAACAAACTGTCATATTTATTTTCAGAAGCTGCTCTCCTATGCATCCTACTCACTCACTTTATCCCTTCTTATGTCTTTGATGTGGTTGAAGGCATAATAGTTATAAAATTTCAATTGAACCTGAGATTTTTGTGATTTAAAATGATATTTTTCAAGTCTAAATTAAATCTTTAGGTTTATAAATATAGGATATGATGGAAATTATTTAGGTTCAGAACTTTAGACACACCAAGATATATAGATATTTTTTTCTTATTCAAGATTGTTTAGTGTATACAAATTGTTAGTGTATACATAAACATTACATGTGTAACTTTTATATATGGTTTTGATTGTTTCATATTTGTTCTTATTTTTTTAACGATATGAGTTGAAAAATTTAGCCTTTTTATTAGACAAAAGGAAGGAAGTGATGGGGTAGTGTTAGGCATTCTAAATGTTAATTAATTGGTCCTGCTTGTTGTCTGTTACTTACATTGACTCTGTCAAGTTCTAGGATTACAGACATGCCCCATTACACTTTCCCTCCATCTAGACTTTGTTTGGCAAAACTTAGCGCCTCACCCATGCATTCCTCTTTAAAACAATTCTTTGTAATTGTTTTTGTAAGAAAATGACATTGTAAGGGGGAAATATCATTTAAACATGATGTCAAATCTTCTAATACTTAAAACTAGAATAAATTTATTTAGGATATATACAGACTAAACTAATGGGCTAGGGAAATGTAGCTTTGTTGGTAGAGTGCTTGCCTAACATGCATCAGGACTGTAATCCCATCACTGAGAACTTTGATGTAAGGATCACAGTAAATTTGAGGCCAGCCTCACAAGGCTACACAATAAGAAAACCATTTAAAATAAAAAGGAAAACATAAAATGGGCTCATCAACCAGTAGATTCCTCTGCCCCTCTGAGCCTCCCTATCTTCAATGATTACCCCTATGTCCCAGACAATGGATTTGGTAGAGAAATCATTCATTTAATTTTCTATCTTTATCAATAAGCTAAATTTACTATCAATTGCATTAAAATATCTGTAAACTATTTAGAAAATCAGGTCATTTATAAATACTAGTATGCATTTATTTGATGGTTTGTGAGGAGGGGTTTTGTTTGTTTCTGCTTTTGTTTTTATGTTTGTTAGTCTAAGAGAATGTCTATCCCTAGCTACTCCTAAATGTCTAGCCATCCTTCCTTTACCTCTACACCCATTTATGCAGTGCTAGGGATGGAAATCAAACCTGATACTTCATGCATGTTAGGCAAGCACTCCAAATATAACTTTAAGTGTATATATTTTGAGATCACAAAGGACATTCACTTTGAATTTCAACCTGCCTTTTGCAAGCACCTTTTCAGCTTACATCATCATAAATCTGATATGCCTGCCTCTGCGCCCCCCCCCCATGTTTTGGGATTAAAGGTATGAACCAGCACACTTAAACCTAAGCTTTTCTCTATTTGGTATTTGCTTTGAATCAAGCTGGCCTTGAACTCAGATAGCTGCATGTTTTTGTCTCCAGCATGTTGGGATTAAAGGTGTATATCTCTCAAATGCTGGGATTAAAGGTATGAACCATCATCACCATCCTGTTTATTGTAACTCTACAATTTAGATGACAACTAACTCTATAGTGATCTGCATGGGCTAACACTTCACTGCTCACGTATTTTATCTTACCTCTAAATTACTTCAACTCTTAGAGATTTAGAAAAATAGTTTGAACTCTAGTAACCCTTAATTTACTTACAGCATTTTAAATCTAAATCTTAAGATCGAACAATAAAAACACCATTTATATATAAGAAGATTTGCAAGCTACTATCCAAGAGAGTGTGACCTATTTGACAATCTACAGTCTAACAATCTAACATGAAACTAATCACTGTCCTCTCCCTCCTCCTGTACTGGTCGCTCCTTCCCTCCCTTTTCCTTATCTCCCTCCTCTTATTCTCCTTAGATGAGGGAAGCCCCCACATATTAAACCCTTTCAGTTCATCAGTTATGTAAGGACTAATAGGTTACTCTTGTACTGGGGTTTAAATGGCAGCCCATCTAAGGTAAGTTGTTCCACTATACTGTAACAGGGTCCATGACTAGCTGCTGGGTGGAGTTTTTTCATAGTATAGTCTAGGTTCCTGTCTGTTTGGGTCTATGGATTATAGGATGGTTGTCCTGTGCTATATGATTAATATCCACTTATAAGAGAGTATATGCAATGTGTACATTTCTGGGCCTGAGTTAGCACATTTAGAATGAGCTTTTCTAGTTCTATCCATTTGGTTGCAAATTGCATGATTTCTTTGTATCTGATAGCTTACTATTATTTCATTGTGTAAATGTACCACAGTTTTGTTTTGTTTTTTAAACCATTCTTTGACTGAAGGACATCTGGATTGTTTCTCGTTTCTGGCTATTACAAATAAAGCTGCTATGGATAATGTTGAGGTGATGTCCTTGTGGTTTGGTAGAGTATGTTTTGGATATATGCCAAGGAGTAGTATGACTGGGTCTTGAGGTAGAGCTAGTCCCAATTTTTTGAGATAACGCCAGATTGATTTCCAAAGTGGCTGCACAAGTTTGCATGTTTACCAACAATGGAGGAGTGTTCCTCTTTCTCCACATCCTCACCAGCATGTACTATCTCTTGAGTTTTTTATCTTAGTCATTCTGACAAATGTGAGATGGTATCTCATAATTGTTTTGAGTTGCATTTCCCTGATGACCAAGGATATTGACCATTTCTTCAAGTGTCCCAAGCCTTTAGAGATTCCTCTTTTGTGAATTCTTCATTTAGTTCTGTACCTCATTTTTTTCATTGGATTATTTTATTTGTTAGTGTTTAATTTGTTGAGTTCTTTATATATTATGGATATGAACCCTCTGTTGGGTGTGGGTTTGGTAAAGATCTTTTCCCAATCTGTTGGCTGCCATTTTGCTCTAATGACAGTGTCCTTTGCCCTACAGAACTTTTTCAGCTTCATAAGGTCCCATTTATTAATTGTTGATTTTAGAGTCTCAGTGTGCCTGTTGCTGACTGCCTCAGATGCTTGGGTGCTAGGGTGAGTGACCCACCCGCCCCACTATTTGTGGAGAACACACAGTCGCAGGCTCTGTTTGCAGTCAGTCTTGTCTCCTAATTGCATTGTTGTGACTGCGTTAGGTCTCTGCCTCTCAACTACCGTGCACACTACGCTGACACGTTGGAAACTCCTCTGGAAAACAATCTTACATTCCTTTGCTCTTGTGGTCCGGTTGTTTTTCCCTGTTGGGTGTACAGGTCCCAATCCTGGTTGGATATCAGGCAGACAGGGGTTTCCACTGATCTGTGGGTGGGGCCATGGGCTGAATCCGCTTGTGGGCTACATCTGCTTTGGCAGGCACTCCTATCCAGACCAGTGACTGAAGTGGCTGATCTTAGGGGTCTATTCCCAGGAACTGGGTGATCTGTTTCATGTCGTGTCAGTCTCAGTATTCACCACAGGAAGTCAGACACCTTCTGTGTTTCACAGTTGGCTATGAGACCTCACATTCACTCCAAAGTGACTAATCTCATTCACCTACTACTCAGGTACAATGCTCTGTGGTCGGTGCCATCTTGGATCTTGTTCTTGACATTTTTATCTGAAATACATGTGACTAAGGATAATTCATTTCCATTAAGCACTGAGGTATTCATATCTTCTACTGAGCAAAATAATTTCAGCAACTCATTCAGAGCCCAAGATTTCATCTTTAGGTTAGATTTCTAACACAACTGTGCTGCATGAACTATTTCTTGGCTTCATTTTAAATACTTCAGTGATAGTGCCAGTATCAAATGTTTTCCACTGGAAAATACTTTGCAAAGAGATATTCAGTGAAAATTTCATACCTTAGAAAAATAATTCTATAAATGTGCAAATCTGTATTTACCAAGCTTCAAGTGATTATCAACTCCATTTTGTTAGATATGTAATTATTATACCTTCTATTTAGAGTTAGGCATAAAAGTTATTATAATCCTATATGCTACACAGGAAAGATGGTAACAAGTTAGAAACTAATTCTAGAGAAAATAAATAAAATAAAAATAATTTTGGAAAATCAGTTGCATATAAAATTTAAAAGATGCACAAAGAGTTTGCAAAAGTTGAAGAAATTTCTTCTTAAATTCAAGTTATCATAAATCTGGCATAGTATCACAGGCTATATAATCCTAATGGTTGAAGAGGAGGAGAAAGGATGTTTACATATTCAAGGTCCCCATCTGCGTAGCGACTTTGAGAGTAACTTTAAATAGAAGAGATACTGTCTCAAATAAAAATGCAAGTTATCTTAGATGTTTCCAATAAATTTCATCTTAAAAAGGTACTTTGAACTAAATTTTTAGTTAATTAAATGTTTTCAACTGCCATAAGTTAATAATTTATACTTTTATATCTGCTACAAAATGGGAATTTACTAATTGACGATAGAGGATACGTATTTGAAATTTTCAAAATCTAAGACTTGCATTATCCCTCTATGTCCACTGAAAATGCACATAAATTCCCTTAACAGGTTTACACCTAAATACAGAGAATAGCTTAACTCCAATATGAATGCAAAAGAAGTGAAAAAATTAACATCTAATATGAACACTTTCTAAATTGAACATTGTAAGTCTCTTTGAAAGTATAAAACCAATATTCTAAATATTATTTTTTTCTGATTCTTACTCAGTGTTATGGATACAAGATTTACCCTGGATGCACAAATGCAAATGTAGATGAGTTTGTAATTTCAAGACATATGAAGATTAATGAAATCTAGAAGGAAAGTTTTAAAAATGTGATTATATGTTTTGATTCTAACATGCTGAGGTCAAGTAACAGTGATCTAAGTTAAATTCAAAGTACATTCTTGAGCCCTTGCCAAGCTGAGGCAGTTTCTTCTGCTTCTCACATTCCAGTTACAATCAACCCATTGCTCTCTGTCCTGGGAAGCAATTCTTACTAGATCTTTGAACAGAACATCCTTTCACTGCTTGAAAGCTTTGTCCGACATTCTTAAATTAACCTCATTTCTCTCCATTCATCTACGAGTTCTTGGTTTCCTTGAACCTCATAAATTATTATTCTAAACATAATTTGTAACAAAAAAAAAAAACAAGAAAAAGAGTATTGCAAGTTTGATTAGCATGTGTAGTTCATATCCACATGGGAGACAACCAGGAAACAAGTTGTTCCAAAGGAGGTGGTTTTAAATACTAATTTAAATGCCATCTTCCATAAAGAACAGTATCTGCCTCTAATGTGCATTGTGTGTGTGTGTGTGTGTGTGTGTGTGCACATATGTGTGTATGTGTGTGTGCAAGTGTTTCTGTGTGTACACCTTTGCAAAGACATTCAAAGATCAGAGGAGGCTATGTTTCATTTATCCCACTCTTGCCTCACGATAGAGAGTTTCATTAAACCTGGATTCACCTGTCTTTGACCTCCAGCACTGAGATTACACGCAGTCACAGATATTCTTGTCTTTCACAAGTATGTTTAGAATTCAAACATAGTTTTTCTTAAACAACACCAAGTTTTTGTACTCATGGAGACATCTTCTCATCTCCCAAACAATACATTTGGGGGGGGACAAGAAAAATCAATCAGAAAATACGTTGAGTGTCAAGGGGTAACATGATATAGAAAGGCAGATCTGTGCTGTTATGAGATAGAAAAGAGCCAGTGTGTGCATATTCTTTTGGTGCAACCCCCAGGTCTGTGAAATGTACAGCTATATTAATTCATTAACTTTGTTCTCAACAGTAGTAGAAGGAAAATATTCTTTTAGTATGGTATGGACAAATACATGCATGCAAGAGAGCTTCATTTCATAATTGTGGTCACCACAGAAATCCTTTATAGTTTGTGGTGGTGATTGCTTGCTTCCTACATTCTAAAATGATTTCACATATCAGCTATGTAATGTTTACTAATTACATTACAAATCATTTACAGACACATATTGCAAAAGTACAAATTAATTATGTCCCTCTACAATAGATAAATAACATGTAGCTAAAAAAATACTGTCTGTATACATTTTAAAAATTTTGTATGATATATTTTGATCACGTTCTTTTCTACCCAAATTAGTCCCACAAACATTAATAAAAATAACAGTAAATAATTATTAAAAAGAAAAATTATTAATTTTAAATGGCTTCCTTTGGAGGTGGGATTTTATAAACAAGAAATAAAAGTATTTACTGAAAATTATGTATGATCTTAAGAAAAACCTTGCCATGTATGCATACTAGACACAATCTTATCATATTGTAGATGAAGAAATGAGCCTCAATGAAATTTATGATTTCCCCAAATTTGCATTGCAAAAACTCAGGTCTATCATCTCAGCCATATTCTTTCTAACAGGCTAAATTGTTTGGGGACAACATGACCCCAATTTAATTAGGGATGAAATTACTAATTCCAATAAAAATAAACTTTTCTGTGAACACAAAGATAGAAGCAATATAATGAAAACCACAGAAGATAATTCAGATGTTAGGGCTGGAGAGACAGCAGAGCAATTGAGACCACTGAATGCTCAGAGTCTTACAGAGGACCCAGCTTCAGTGACTAACACCACCATGGTGGCTCACAACTGTCTGTAACTCCAGTCCCAGAGGATCTCATTACCTCTTCTGGTCTCTGGGGAATGCTTGAATGTCCTGAACAAAAATCGATGCAAGTAAAACAGCCACAGATAAAGATAAAATACAATAACAGGTAATTCAGATTTCATGTTTGTATCACAACTTTAATTTTGCTTTAAGGACACTGTTTTGTTACATTTTTGTATTTCTTGTATGTGCACACTTGTATGTATGCCTATAAGTACGCACATGCCACAGTGCTTCTGTAGAGGCAAAAGAAACTCTGATGGGAACTGTTTCCCTCCTTCAATATAGTCAGAACCAGGGATCAAACTCAAGGTATCATCAGCACTGGCAGCAGGCCCCCTTACGCTTACTAATCTTTCTGGAGTACTACACTATGTTTATTGTAAATTCTTCTCAGTGCTATGTGTGGTAGTTTAAAAGAGCTAAATATAGATTCTCATCATTGCAACTCAATGTGCTCAAGTAAGTAATTACTGTGAAAAGATGATTCAGATATACAAGCGCACCCTGTAACAAACTACTAGAGGAGCCTCATCAAAGAGACTGAAATGAAACTTAGGAGAACTTAAATGCAAAAGAAAGGTTCCCCAGTTTTTTCATTTGATTTCATAAACTCTGTTTTTAAAGATTACAGTTGATTTGCCATTTAGGTGAGAAACAGTCACTATGAACTTTTTTTTTTTTTGGAAGAGTAAGAGGGTGCTCAGAGAGTTAAAAACACAAAAAACTGTTAGCCAGTAAAATGTGTTCATTACACAAGAGGCATAGATATTGATTAAAATAAGACTATCAAAATAGTGCATGGCATATTATCAGCCCAAGATGTATTTGTCTTTAAATTTAAATTTTTACTGAATTGGGTTCTTTGGATTTTACAATTCTTCTGTCTGTTTATTCTTTATGTCTTTCCTGTTTATTAGTCAGGAGCCAAATGCTCTTGAGGCTCCTTACTTCATGCCCATCTGCTATTCTTAGGCCCTTAATATACAGTGTTCAAGCATTGTCAGAATGTCTGTGAGAAAAGGGTATTTTGTATGGAATTGTTGGATGCCCTTGGAACTTACCACATTCTGTATACCCTCTAAATATCCCTCAGGATGGGACAAGATTAATCTATGATGATATTATTAAGCATGTACCTCAAAACATACTCTTACTAAAATATTACTATATTATATAATTATATATTATGTATAATCATATGTGATCTGGTAATGGATTATTATTAGATAGCATATTAGTAATCATATACTTAAGAGACAAAAAAAATTAAGATGAGAAACAGTCACCTGACTTTTTTCAATTTGTACAGACAGTAAGTCCTTGGTTTCCAGACTCAGAAACTTTAGGAGCATCATCTTAACAAAGTTAACTAAAGATGTTCTTCTGACTATAATAACTGCAGCCCTAGAAGCATGGAGGTGTTTGCCTATGAGAGATGCAGACACCAAGGTGTTTGGTAATATAAAACTGAAAAGCAGAAGAACCTTTGGAGAAATTTATTGCTTGATTGACAAAGGTGATAAAAAATGGTTCCTAATTCTGAAGCAAGTGATAATATCTTAAATCAACTAGCATTTGAGAATGTAACACCTGTTTGTCAATCATTGATATGATCAATTATAAAATCTAAAAATATTTTTGATGTTATTAAAGCATGTACGATACTTCCTTGTACCTCTGAGTTATACCACTAACAGCTGCTTTGCAAGGTCAAACTAAAGCTCGGTTTCTAACTGGTTAAAAAAAAAACAATTTTTTGTCAAAGGGACATGACTTAGAAATGCTGTTTTGTAGAAAGCCTGGACATATTAACAGACATTGTCCCAATAACACAAGAAGCCTTATAAACCTTAATGCTCATAATCCTACTCAGGGTTGTAAATGCAAGCTTGCTATGTGCTCACTGCATGAGAGAATACCATTGGCAAAAGGAATGTTGATCTAGCTTTCATAGGGATGGCACTCCCTTATATGATATTACTATATCTCCTAAAAACGTATAGATTCTGATTTTACTGGAGAAATTAAAAATATTATACAGTCTTCTGCAAAAATAGTTTAAACACATTCAGGACAAAAAAAAATTGCTTAGCTGCTTATACTCCTATATCTGGCTCTTAACAAAAGAAAGAATTGAAACAGCTAACTGTTTGAAAAAGAACAACTCCAAAAAGGTAACATTGAGCCTTTGACTAGCCTGGGAACATTCCATTATTGTTATTGAGGCATATGGAGATTGTTACAGTACTTTAAAAATAAATGATACTTTAAGAAGCATGGGAGCTTTTCAGATTGGGCTACTATCGTGCTCTGCTATTCCAAAAGATGATTAATATTATTCTTATTGATTGCTATCAATCTCCAAGATTGTTTTTTACCATGGCACTGCATCCCTCTGACTGTCAATGCCTTTTCTTTAATTTGTCCTCACCTAATGTGCAAGAAACTTATCAAAGACACTGAGAGAAATGTTGCCTCTAGATATGAAATGTACCCTTGTCCTATGTCAAAAATTTGTGCATATTGCTCTTACAAGTTTATAAGGTTGATTCTGATGCTTACCTTATTTACTATATTGTAAAAATTAATTAAATTGCATTGGGTGCCATTTATAGAAAGAATTAATTAAATTATTAAACCAGTATTTAGATTATTGTTATTTTGTTTGACAGCCTTTAATCCTTATTCTGCCATTATAAATGATCACACAGACATCACATGGATTTTAACAAGCCTTGGCCTGAGTTGTTCAATCCTGGCCCAACTAAGCTAGCTCCTAAGTCTATTACCCAAATATGACCCCATATATACATACATCCCCTTGGACGGCCATTCTCCACGGTATGCTGATGTTCCTGGCCATGTGGAATGAGGTTCTTTTTCCTAACCTATGGTGTGTGCCTCCTTCTTCCTGCTCCTGGCTGGAATGCCTTCTTCTTCCTGCTGCTGGCTGGAATGCTTTAATTTTCTGTCTAAAGTGCAGACTTCCTGTTCTAATCTCAGGAAGTCCCACTTTTCCCTGTCTTTGATCAATCTCATGCCTCGGCATTTTATTTAACCAATCGGAGTCAATGAAAGTAACAGACAGCAAACCTGACCAATTAATTAACATTTAGAATGCTTAACACTACCCCAACAATTCCCTCCTTTTGTCTAAAAAAAAGAGTAAATTTTTTAACTCATATAGTGAAAACAATAATAACAAATATGAAACAATCAAGAAAACCATATATAAAAGTTCTTTAAATAATTCAATAGTTCAAAAAAACAATTCTTAAAATAATAAAAATATCTTTAAATGCCATTTTCTGTATGCCTCTGAGGGTTTTGAAGACATCTACTGATTTATTTATACATCTATCTATCGTTGAACAAGCAAACTGTATATTTTAACCATTTACTATCTGTTTAACCTAGTAAGTCTATTTTGTGATAAATTAAGACTAGTATTTGACATGACCAGAAGCTCAACTGGCCAATCAACTTGTATTATCCAGACTCCTAAATAGATTGCAATAGCAAATCATAAAAGGATTGGAAGTAAACCTATAATTTAAATGAGTTGTATAGGCACAATACCTTATATAAGAGTTGAAATATACATATTATATATCAAACTATAAAATTCTATACTAATGAATCAAAATTAATCTTAAATCAATATACAAAATTCTATACCAATGTATCAAAAGATAACCTTATTTTAAGAATAACAATGGTTTTCAGTTTCAGAGCAGATTCAATAATCTATCCTTATATCTTATCATTTCTATATTATATACAAATATCCCCCTCTTTTTCTTTTCAAGTCTTTTCCCCCTATATAAGAGAGAAATAAGGATAGAGAAAGGAAAAAGAGATCTCCAAGTCTAACTTTCTATACCTTGCTTAACAAGACAATATAACAATTTGTAACCATTACCCCTAAACAATACTTATAATACACCAAATGACCAAAGAATCATCCACCCCACTTTTTGGGAAAGGGACATCGCTCTCTTAAAACTGCTTCCTGCTGAATTGGGATGCAGAAAACCTGTTTAGGGGCCCAAATTTAAAAAAAAATGGTTAAGCAAGTAAATTGTAACATTTGTTGTCCAGTCTCTATGTGCTCAGCAATTTGAATGTCCTGAGCAGTTTGTACTTCGAAGATGGACTTTGATAGGAAAGTTCAGTCTTAGAGGCTGGGCCATCTCAGCAAGCTGTTTGAAGTTGTTCTTGATGCAGATTTTTGAGGAAACAGTTACTGAGACATTCTATGAGGCTGGATCATCTGGGTTACTTATCATCTTTGGACTCTGGTCCTGTTCTCAAAATATATAATTTCTCACAAGTAACATATAGTTCTGCAATTACCAAAATGCCTTGGATGTGCAGCATGCACAAATCAATTAGGAATATTTTTCTGTTCTTTGTTTGAACAGAAGAAAGACATTTATATGTCTCAATTCATGCCATATAAAAAGATGACATGTAATAGTATTATATATATGCTATATATAAAATCTATTTTAAATTGAAAATACATCATAAGACTGTGTGGAGTATAAGTATTCTCCTCTACAGTTGACATAAATTTATTAATTGATTAAAACAGGTTTATTCTGTGTTGTTCTGGCTTTTTGAAGATTAGGTTGGCCTCAAACTCAAAAGGAACCAATTTGTCTCTGTCTTTGTCTCCCATGTTTTGGGATCAAAGGTGTACATTTAAATATTTTTTCTTTCCTTTTCTCCTTTCTTTGGAGATTTAATTTCTATGTGGATAAATCTATCCTTAATGAGACAGGGTTTCTCTTTGTAGCTTGGGCTGTCTTGATTTTGCTCTGTGGAGCTCTGTAGATTAGATTGGCCTCGAACACACAAGGAACCTGTTTTTCCTTGTCTCCTAAGTTTTAAGATCAAGGTATGAATCACCCTTATTAAACAATAACATTAATTAAAGCATTTTGTATTGTATTGAGTTCCATTTTTCCCATGGAAACTCCATTCTTAAGTTGATTGGTGTAGAATAGCATGATATGCTATTTATTTTATGTTAGCTTTTCTTAACTGTTGGCTGTGGAAGGCATGCTGTTTGCATGTTCTTCCCTAGCCTAAATTTGGGTCCTTACATTGATTAACAGAATATATCTCTTTCTCTTTCTCTCCTTTTTTTTCTGGAGACAGGATTTCTCTGTGTATCCTTGTCCTGGAATCAGTTTGTACACCAGGCTAGCCTTGAACTCACAGAGATTAGCCTGCTTCTGCCTCCAAAGTTCTGGGAGTAAAGGCGTGCACCTTCATGCCCAGAGATTAACATATCTCCTTCAGGGCAAAATGTCTCTTGAAATCAGTTCTCCAGTGGGAGCCCCACACCTAAGAAGAATGGCTTGT
>CAJQZJ010028107.1:7440-24457 GCA_907164525.1 Lophiomys imhausi | reverse complement strand
CCTCGCCTGCTGTTCATCATGCTCTGATGAAGCACTGTCCACATCACTAGCATCCAACTGAGGTATTTCTGCTGCATTGAAGAGAAAGAAGGAAAATACAAGAAATTAACTGACTATGGAATTTCTAGGAATTCTACACAAGAGAAGTATTTTTAAATCCCACCTGTGAACATGTGAGATGAAAAAATAGGCACATGCCTGGTGGGAATACATTTTTGTTCCTTTTTTTTTTTTGAGTTTCCAATTTTAAATCATGCCCTTGCCTGGCTGGAAGTGAGGAGGGCTTAGGCTAGGAGTTCTGAGAGTGAGAATATCAAGGGGAACCTAATGTCAACAAACAAGCTTGAGAAACTTTGATATACAAGTTTTCAGCATTTGAAAGGTTCTGTAATCTGAAGCATTGATCCTGGCTGGGCCTGGGCTGCCCTTATGTCCCACTTGCCAAGAGAGAGGTGACACCAATCTCCTGCAGTAGGTACAGCCTTGCACAATTCACACCTCCCACCCCCTCGACTTTACGTGTCTCTTTGGGAACAGGAAGATTTTGTTGGATGTCTTGGAGAACATCTTCATATTGAGAATCCAGAGGATCACTTGGGTGCTTTGCAGTTTTGCTTGTAGCCTTCTTCCCCTTGGGTGGCATGTCTACTGCACCTAGGTGTTAGCCCCAAACTCGTAAACCTTGTGATTGTAATGACATACAAAAGCCCTAGAAATTAAATGAGTCATAGAAACAGGTACCAGAGCTGGAGGCTCATGGAGGATTAAAATGGCATGTTGCCCTCTCCTGTCTTGTATCCAGTGAGGAGTCCTGAGCGGGAGCTCTGTCCCACACACCTCCACCTGTACTCCTGCTGGGTTCCTGGGCAAGTGGGTGGGGGATGAAGCTGTGCCCTGTGCTCCGATTTCCAAGTATTCTTCAGCTGGTGCCTGGGCGGGAGGAGTAGCCAATGTAGTACTGACTCAGTCACTGTCCTTATGTCCCTGGAAATGAACCTGTGCCACACACTCATTAGAGGACCCTGCCAGCTTGCTATGTGGAGGACACAGAAGGAGCTCTGGGGCCCTGGTGTTAACTGAAGCCAACAGAGAGGTAAAAGTGGATGGTCTGTACTCTTCCCCCACCTCACACATGGTTTCTTGAAGCCCCTCTCTCAGGATGTGAGGGAAGCCAATCCCTTGTATTCACTGCCATCAGGAGCCTTTATCCCATAGATGTAAAATAGCAAAACAGAGAATCACAGTCCAACAAGTAAAGAGTATAGGTGCCAGTCTTCAGTGTCTTCTTTTGATAGGGAATCTGATCCAGGAGAGATGCTCAAAATGTTGATAAGAGGTGGCAGAGGGAAAAGTTTCTGTCTTTGAGTTGGAGAGGGTACTGTCTGGTCTTGTGTTGGTCAGCCGTAGGATTTAATTATCTGGTCCGGCATTCACCGAGGTGGATCAGTGTCCTGTAAAAGCATAAACAAAATTTTCTCTCTGGATGGAACATCTGGTCTCATTTATTGTTTGGTTAATAGGTTGTTTTATTTTATTGGCAGTATAAACATAATTTAAAACTGATGTGGAGGTGAGCATCTATAATCTTTATTGTGTAAATTAGGTGTCTGTGCCTAAAAGCTCTGGTGAACTTGGATCACAACAACCTGCCCCTGCGGATAACAGGGAATGTTAGTGGGCCACGAGACATTAAAATTTAAATAACAATCTTTAAAAATCTTAGATCTATAAACAATAAATACTTTCTAATGTACCTGGAATCCCCAAATAGAAGTTCAAACACATTATTAGATCCCCAGACTTTACACAGGTTTATATTTAGAGAGGGGTAACAGTTTTTGTTAGGGAATAAACTCTATTCTTACCTTTATGTATAGGAACAGGAAGCACAGAATTAACTCTGACCTGTATTAGAATGGTGGGATGGCTAGAACACAGGGCTGTAAGTAAACATTAGTGCCATGGAAAAAAGGAGCTGACCTGGTTCTGAAAGAGTTAATGATCACAGTTATTTCCTAAGCTACTCAGAAATCAAGTTGCTAAGAGACAAGCAATATTTGCTTATCTAAATATAAGAGATAGATAGGGCATCTTCAAAAACCTCAAGAGATCTGAAGAATATGGCATTGAAAGATGTTTTCTTAACTTAAGATTTTTTGATATCGAGACATGTCAGCTCCTGACAGCACCCCCTATATTACTCCAAGTAGAAGATGAGCATCGAAGAATCTCCAGTGGGAGATGATTGAATTGGTGGTAAGCCATTCTCTTGGCAAGAAAAACCACTTGCTTCAACTGTAGACAGACTTCTGTCTAAAAAGGACAAAACTTGGAAGCAGGTAAGTCGACAGCCTAGCTCTGCCAAGACAGGGTAGGTAAGTCCTTCATAATTCCTGCTCTACAACCAATGTCTGTCAGAGAAATGGGGCCAAAAGGCTGAAGATTGATGCTGTAATGTATGGAGCGAAAATGGGAACTGTCCAGGCAGCCACTGGTATGTCATTTTTTTAGTTTTGGAAGCTGCAGGCCCTGCACTTCCTATATAATCAGATATATTTATCCCTCTCAGGTCTCTGAGGTGGTTGAAGAATAGATAGCTAGAGTCTCATAGTTAAATTTTGAGTTGTTTAGGAATCAAGAGGGTGTTCTGGATCTAAGAAGATATTTTTAAAATTATGAGGCAAGTTAGTATGAAAGCTGAGTTAGATATAGAACTTTAAACTCATGGAGATGGTTAGATAGTAGAATGTTAAAGTCAGGTGCCAAATACATATGAACTGGACATTGGGAATGTATGCTAAGCCATATAACTCTTATAATCGTGGCCTATTTATTATTTCTGTTGTTTTGTATTGTATTTATAGTTATAAGAAAAAGAACCATTATTTGGACTGAAAGGGAGAACTGTTGGGGGGAAAAATAAATACCTTAAACTAAAAAAAAAAAAAGAAGGGAAGAGGATGGTGGGGCTGAGGGGGATGAGGGTGAAGGTGGAAGGGTAGGACTGGAGGGGGGAGTAGGGAGGGGATTGTGACTGAGATGTAACTTGAAGAAATAAAAAATAAATTATTAAAAAAAAAAAGAGTTAATGAAGCATTGGCCTTAGAGGTCAGTTTTCTTAACAACTTGGGTCAGCTCCCAGACAGAGACTGTTAAAAAGAGGCTTTAATTTAGCTGTAATTATTTAAAAGAACGACAGACCTAAATGACATTTTAAAGAACATTTTGTTAGGTTAGCATTGCTTACATATAAAACATAAATGAATGCTTTTAGGAGTGAAGTACAATAGCATTTAATCTGTGTTTTTAGTGTCCTCTCTTTAATTGTAGAATTAAAGAGATGTAATAAAGCAATAATCCTTAAAAGGTTCCCTTATTTTAAGTGGCTCCATATTGAAATGACATATATAATGCAAAATAAATAGGCTTCTGATTAAATCATGATGAAACAATGATTGAGATTCTGACCAAAGTTTTTCTGGCATAAAAACATTTTTTTTTGTTCTTGTTGTTGTTTGTTTTTTGTGTGGTGTTTTGTTTTGTTTTTCATAGAAAGGCAATTTCAGAGAGATGCATCTAAGAGTTACACTAAAAGTTTTTATTGAAAACTTTTTATGCCTCTCTAATAAGTTAAGTAAGAGGGATGTAAGACCCTGAGTTACTTGTATATACAGTGAATATATTTGGGGGTGATTAGCCATAATGATTGATTTGAGCAGGCATAAATGATCATTTAGTACAGTTATTGTAAGACTGTAAAAATTAATGAATACAGTCCTTCTACTCCTTCATGAGACCCTGACCTTACTTCTTCAGGAGACATTCCACAGAACTCAGTCCTTGAAAATATCTAAACTTGCATAGCTGGCTGGTTTGCTTTCACTCCCCTCTGATCCCTCATCTTCACTCCCCACTTGCCTCATCACCTAACTTAACACACTCTTTGTTCCTTAATCCCCACCTGTGGCTGTTGCCTGGCAAAGGCTACTCCTTTGTGCTCCCACCTTTTTTGTAGACAATTATGGGCTTCAAAGGGCCTGAAAACCATTTTGGTTCATTCACTCCTCTATGGAGTTAGTCGAACCCTGGTGCGTGGGCTTAAATAAACCTCTTGTATATTACAGCAAATCTGGGACTCTGGTGGTCTCTGGGCATCAGGATTTCGGGGAGAACCCTCGCAGGTTCAACATTTGTTGCATTGTCCGAGAAACACCTGAACACCCAAAGACTCCAGGATTTGGAGGTACGCTCGAGCTACTCTGTCTATCTGCCTGTTCTGAGCTTCTGTGTTTGTTTATGTATCTGTTCTGTGCGAATTGCCGTCTGTATTGCTGGTCTCTCCAGCATCTGAATTGCAGGTAGTTCCGGTGTCTGTATTGCTGGTCACCCCAGGGTCTGAATTGACAGTAGTTCTGGCTTCCGGTGGAACCTCTTCGGAGGCTTCTGTCCATTTCCGAGGCGATCTCGCAGCTTGTGTCCAGTTGTTTACATCTTGTGTCGTTCCGTCTCCTTGTTTGTAATTTGTAACTATTCTCCTTTACCCTGACAATTTGACGATGGGATAGACATTGACGACCCACCTGTCTTTGACCCTGAGCCACTGGACTGAAGTTAAAAATAGGGCACATGACCTGTCAGTCGTAATTTAAAAAGGAGATGGCAAACTCTGTGTGCCTCAGAGTGGCCTACATTTCAATTTGGGTGGCACCCAAAGGATCTTTTCCATTAGACAAAGTTAGACAGGTAAGGTATAAAAGTTTTAATCCAGGACCCCATGGGCACCCAGATCAAGTTCCTTATGTCTTGGTGTGGGAGGCTCTGCTGGTCTCCCCTCCTCCGTGGGTTCAGCTTTTTGCTCCTTTCACAGGTCAATCTCCTGTGCTCTCTACGCCTCCTGTTCTAGCCACAGAATTATCTCCCTCTCCCTCCCCTTCTGAAGTCCTCTCTCTGAAGCAGGCTCCAGCAGAGAAGGAGCCCATCCTAACTACAGGCTCACCAAAGAAGACCAAAGAGATCTACCCTGACACCCAGACAGAGCTACTCCTCCTAGACCTGCCCCACAGCTTCCCTCGGCTCCATGTTCCACGCTGCTCGAGTGCCCCGCCACACCCTCCCCAACATATCCCCTGGTCCTAAATCCCCAGCAGCCTTAGGGAGTCCTGGCCACTCAGCCCTTGAACCCGCTGGAACCCCTGCTAGGAGCCGAGGGAAGGAGCCCTGCCACATGGACCAGGAGTCAGAGGGCTGCCACCCCAGACTCTACTGCACTCCCGCTCAGGGAGTACAGTGCCCTTGATGACTAGGGGAACTAGCCCCTTCAGTATTGGGCATTCTCCCAGCAGATCTCTATAATCAGAAAACTCATAATCCCTCTTTCTCTGAGAAACCGCAGGCTTTGACTTCCATGATAGAGTCCCTGTCTTTTCACACCAGCCTACGCGGGACGATTGCCAGCAACTCCTGCAAACTCTCCTCACCACAGAGGAGAGACAGCGGTGCTAATTGAAGGAGAAAAAATGTGCCTGGCACAGATGGGCAGTCAACTCAGCTGCCCAATGGGATTGATGCAAGCTTCCCTTTAAATAGACCCGACTGGAACTTCAACACGCCTGAAGGTAGAGAACACTTAAAAGTTTACCATCAGGCTCTGGTGGCAGGTCTCCGTGGGGCTGCTAGATGCCCCACCAATTTGGCTAAGGTAAGAGAAGTGACTCAGGGACCAACTGAGTCACTGATGGTGTTTCTAGACCGATTGATGGAAGTTTTCAGAGATTTAATCCATATGAACCTACCTCTGAGGAACATAAGGCTATGGTAGCCATGGCCTTTATTGATCAGTCAGCTATAGATATTAGAAAAAAGCTACAGAGGCTGGAGGGCCTACAGGATTCTCGCTCCAGGACTTGGTAAAAGAAGCAGATAAGGTGTTCAATAAAAGAGAGACAGAGAAAGAAAAAGATGAGAGAAGACGTGGGGAACAGGATGAATGAGAATTAAAAAGAGAAAGAAGACAGGAAAAAATTTGAGTAAAATCCTGGCCACTGTAGTAAATGAAAGGAACCAGAGAGACAGGCGAGGTCAGAAAGATGAGGGAAAGGGCAAGAGGCAACCGTTAGAAAAGGACCAATGTGCCTTCTGTAAAGAAAAAGGGCATTGACTCAAGAATTGCACCAAGAAGAAGAGGGGAGGACCCCCCCAGAGAAAAACTTATGGCTTTAGAAAAAGAAGAGTAGGGGAGTTGGGGCTTGGACCTCCTCCCCGAGCCTATGGCAACTCTCAATGTGGAGGGGAAAGCTGTCCAGTTTCTGGTGGACACCGGGGCTCAGCATTCAGTCCTCCTCCAAACAGAAGGACCACTATCCACTAAAAGGTCCTGGGTGCAGGGAGTCACAGGGAATAAACAAAACCCATGGACTACCTGAAGAACATTGGATCTGGGTGTGGGCAGGGTATCCTACTCATTCCTAGTGATCCCTAAGTGCCCCTATATATTCCTGGGCTGTGACTTGCTCTCTAAGGTGGGAGCCCAAATTCATTTCCAAACAGAAGAACCATCAGTGACTGACAGAGAGGGGAGGCTGCTTCAGGGCCTCACTATGAGGCTGGAAGATGAACATAGGCTGTTCAAAAAAAAATCCCTCCTCAGACAGCAGATATGCAGGAATGGATGTCCAAGGTTCCCTCAGCCTGGGCTGAACTTATTGGCATAGGATTGGCCAAACATTGCCCACCCGTGGTGGTGGAGGTTGAAGCTACCTCCACCCCTGTTTCGGTCTGCCAATATCCTATGAACAAAGAGGCCAGAGATGGCATCTGCCCACGCATACAGCAACTCCTCGAGATCGGGGTCCTTGTTAAATGACAGTCAGCATGGAACGTCCCTCTGCTCCCGGTTTGAAAGCCTGGGACCAATGATTATGGACCAGTCCAGGACTTAAGGAAAGTTAACAAAAAGGTTGCCAATCTTCACCCTACAGTGCCCAACCATCACAACCTCCTCAGCACCCTTCCCCCTCAGCGAACATGGTATACAGTATTGGACTTAATAGATGCTTTTTCTGCTTACAGCTTAGCCCTTCTAGCCAGCCTATATTTGCCTTTGAATGGAGAGATCCAGCCTCAGGATTATCTGGACAACTTACTTGGACACGCCTGCCCCAGGGATTCAAGAACTCTCCCACCATCTTAGTCGAGGCTCTTCACCAAGATTTGGCCCACTTCAGGGCCTCCAACCCCCTGGTAACATTACTTCAGTATGTTGATGACATTTTCCTAGTGTCAGAGACCAACAAAGACTGCCTCCTGGGAACTGAAAACCTGCTGACTGAGCTTGGATCCCTGGGATACTGGGCCTCAGCCAAAAAGGCCCAGATTTGTCAACAACAGGTCCGTTTCTTGGGGTATGTAATCAAAAATGAAAAGAGATGGCTGCCGGACACTAGAAAAAACACTGTGGCTCAAATAACCTCCCCCAAGACTCCACGACAAGTCAGAGAATTCTTGGGAACTGTGGGCTTCTGTCGGCTATGGATCCCAGGGTTCTCAGAACAGGCTGCCCCTCTGTATCTGCTCACAAAGGAGAGTGCATCTTTCTTTTGGGGCAAGAAAGAGCAGGAGGCCTTTGACAGAATTAAACAGGCCCTGCTATCAGCTCCAGCCTTAGGACTGCCTGATGTGACTCAGCCAGTCCATCTGTATGTAGCCGAAAATAAGAGGATCGCTAAAGGAATCCTGACTCAGAGACTGGGTCCATGGAATCGGCCCGTGGCATATCTGTCAAAAAAAAAATAGACTCTGTGGCAGCAGGATGGCCCAGCTGCCTACGGATAGTGGCTGCTGTGGCGGCTTTAGTCAGAGATGCTGACAAGTTGACTTTGGGACAAAACCTTACAGTTACGGGCCCCCATGCTCTAGAAAGTGTAGTATGCCATCCTCCTGAGAGGTGGCTGACAAATGCCAGGATGACTCACTATCAGTCAATTCTGAATTCAGACCGCATCAAGTTTACGTCTGCCACGGGGTTTAACCCAGCCATCCTGCTCTCCGACACTGACTTAGAAGGATCAGCTATCATTCATGATTGCCGACAAGTGCTTGCAGAGGCCCATGACACTCGCACAGATCTCACTGACCAGCTGCTCTCCAACGCTGAAGCCTCTTGATACATGGATGGGAGCAGCTTTCTTGAAGAAGGTAAGCGGTGGTAGATGGAAAATGGGTCATTTGGGCCTCGGCCCTTCCCCAAGGGACTTCAGCACAGTGAGCTGAAATGATTGCCCTCACAAAAGCTCTTGAAATGGCAAAACAGACAAAGATAAATATCTACACAGATAGTAGATATGCTTTTGGTACTGCCCATGTACATGGGGCCATTTATCAACAAAGAGGGCTCCTCACTTCAGCTGGAAAGGACATTAAAAATAAACAAGAGATCTTGGCTCTACTACTTGGCTCTCATGCTGCCAACTAAAGTAAAAACCATCCACTGTCAGGGTCATCAAAAGGACGGGTCCCCTATAGCTGAGGGAAACAATATGGCAGATTGAGTCACCCAAGAAGCCGCTTTGGGAGTAGCTATACTTGAATTACTTGCTGTAGACCCTAATGAAACAGAGTCCCCACCACAACATCAAAACGGTAAACAGACTATGAGCCCAAAAGAGGCAGAAGAGATGTTAAAACTGATGCGCCTGTGTACACACCTGGGTACAAAAGACTTAATCACTCTAATTAACAAAACTATGAGATTCCAGGACTTCACAAGCTAGCAGAAAATGTTGTCCAAGCCTGTATACTATGCCAGAAGGTCAATTAAGTCAGGAAGTGGCCAGGTATTTGGGGACTGATTGGAAGTTACATTGTGCATATAGACCCCCAAAGTTCAGGACAGGTAGAAAGAATAAATAGAACTCTAAAAGAGAACTTGACTAAATTGTCCTTGGAAACTGATGGTATAGACTGGACAGTGCTTCTCCCTTTGGCCTTGTTCCATGTAAGGAACACCTCCTCTCGTTTCCATCTTACTCCCTTTGAGATTTTGTATGGTGCCCCACCTCTCTTGCTCACCCTTGAGAGAAAAATTGACCCTAGCTGTTGTCGTAACAATGATTTATGTGCTAGATTAGAGGGATTCCAACTGGTCCAGAAGGAGGTGTGGACGCAGCTTGCTGACGCCTTTCAACCAGGCACCCCGGAGGTCGCTCACCCATTCCAGATCGGGGATTTTGTCTACATTCGTCAGCATCGCTCACAGAATCTGGAGCCTAGGTGGAAAGGGCTCCTGCTAACCACCCTGACTGCTGTCAAGGTTGATGGAATCTCGGCTTAGATCCACGCCTCCCACGTGGAAAAAGCACCTAAAGTATCAGCAAAATGGCGAGTTAACTGCACTTCCAACCCTCTCAAGCTCAAGCTCTAGTGATCCTTGGACTCTTAACTCCCCTTTTGCTTATCCAGCTGACTGTGAGTTTCCCCAGCCCCCATGTGCCCCAACGCCTCACTTGGCAGGTCTTGTCCCAAACAGGAGATGTGGTTTGGTCTAATTCCACTCTACCTGCCACCTGGACCTGGTGGCCAGAATTCCATCCTGATTTGTGCCAACTGGCTGCAGGGCTAGACTACTGAGACATCCCTGATTATTATTCGACAGGGGGAGGGAAGGACCGGACAACAAAAGGGCTGCCTGAATATGATTAAAAGCAAACCTGCTCTCTCAAGCCATGTTCTGGGAGCGGGTTGAGAGGGAGAGGTTTCGGTTGCAAACACCCCCAGCTATGCAATGGACTATGAAGAAATCCCAATTTATGTATGCCCTAGGAGTAACTCTAGAGAAAAAAGCCACACATGGGGGGTGTTGAAACCTTCTGTTGTGGTGCCTGGGGCTGTGAGACCATAGGGGATACTTATTGGCTTAACTCAAAGAGTGACTTAATACAGGCGAGTCGGTGTTATGAATATAAACAACCAGGGCTAAGTCAAAACACTTGTACTAGGCTTCGTGGTGGTACTACCTTTGTCCAATATGGGTCTCCGTCCAGGTAGATCCTCAGCGAGGAGACTGGAAAGGAACAGGCCCATGTCTTAATTTTACTTGTAACCCCCTTCTCTTCCGGTTCACGGAGGCAGGGAAAAAACTTATGACTCAATGGATAAAAGGAATAACATGGGGCCTAAGATTGTATGTCGCTGGACATGATAATGGAGTGACTTTCACTATAAGACTAAAAATTAAATCCCCACTGCCCACTGTCATTGGACCTAACTCAGTCCTCAACCAAGTGGTTTTGGTTCCCAGAGCAGTCACTCGAACCTCAGAGAGTCAAAAATGGTCGAGGATGCTGACACCTGTTCCCACCTCATCCCTTGACCTATCCACCCAAAGGAGAAAGCTAAAATTAATCACAGGTGCTTACCCGGTTCTCAATGCCACTAACCCAGGGGCAACTGAGTCTTGCTGGCTTTCCTACACTGGCCCACCACCTTATTATGAAGCAGTTGGGTGGATGCTGAGATAAACACCACCCCCTCCTCTGAACAATGTAGATGGAAACAAGGTGGGGGAGCCAAGATAACCCTTTCCTCAGTGTCAGGAAAAGAAGTCTGTGTAGGCACTCCATCCCCCTCCCAACAACACCTCTGCAATAGAACTGAACATGTCACAGACTCCTACTCCTCTGGGTACCTAATCCCACCTGACGATGGATGGTAGATGTGCAGTACAGGGCTTGCCCCATGTGTGCCTGTAGCTGTGTTGAACACAACTAACGAGTTCTGCGTGCTGGTGCAACTATTTCCCAGGATAATCTACCACCCAGACTCTTCCTTCTTAGATGCCTTTGAGGGGGGCCATAAGACTAAAAGAGAACCTATAACAATGACTTTGGCGGTACTACTGGGTATAGGAGAGGCAACCGGAATAGGAACAGGTGCCGCGGCTTTGGCACAGCAACCACGATACTATGCTAGTTTACATCAAGAAATAGATACTGACCTACAGGTACTGGAAGATTCCATTTCAAAGTTAAAAGAATCCTTATCTTCACTGTCTGAGGTAGTCATGCAGAAGCGGAGAGGGTTAGATCTTCTATTTCTAAAAGAAGGAGGGTTATGTGTTGTCCTAAAAGAAGAATGATTCTATATAGATCATTCTAGAGTAATTCTGACTCTATAAATAAACTAAGGGAAAGGATAGCCGCTAGACAAAGAGGAAGACAAAGTTCCCAGGGATGGTTTGAGTCATGGTTCAATAAAGCCCCATGTTTTCCCACTTTAATATCTACACTGATGGGACCCCTCGTTATCCTCTTCCTCCTATTCACCCTAGGGCCCTGCATTCTAAGCCGACTAGTTTCCTTTGTTAGAGAACGGATCAGCGCTGTTCAAGTGCTCATGCTAAGACAACAATACGCTGAGACACCACTTGATGAATCAGGCCCCTGATTTCAAGATTGAAATCACTCACTTGAAGAAGAGGGGAATGTAAGACTATAAAAATTAATGAATACAAGACCTTCTCCTCCTTCTTTAGACCCTGACCTCACTTCTTCAGGAGACATTCCACAGAACTCTGCCCATGAAAATATAAAAACTTGCATAGCTGACTGGTTTGCTTTCACTCCCCTCTGATCCCTCATCTTCACTCCCCACTTGCGTCATCACTTAACTTAACATACCCTTTGTTTCTGAATCCCCACCTGTGGCTGTTGCCTGGTGGGCTAAAAGTTATTCCTTTGTGCCCCCACCTTTTTTTGTAGCTGCTTGTGTGCTTAAAAGGTCCTGAAAACCATTTTGGTTTGTTCACTCTTCTTGTATATTACAACCAATCTGGGACTCTGGTGGTCTCTGGGCGTCAGGATTTCAGGGAGCCCCCGCGCGGGTTCAACATTATAAAGTAAGAACAGGATGTTTAATGCTAACGATATTACTTTTATGAACAAAAGATTAGTTATGAAATTTAACCCTGGTTGTCATGTAATTCATTTAGAGTTGTAGAGCAAAAGAATCTTCCGAAATCTAGTTTTAATTTTTATATTTGGAACACGAGAAAGCTGAGCCTTGAACTAGTTTTTTATTAAAGTCAATTAGTGGCATAACTCCGATTTTAAATTTTAGTTCTGTCTTCATTTCATTTTAATTTGGATCCTATTAATCTCATCAGCCAGAATTATTCCTTTTTGTACACAAGTTAAAGTTTCCTTTCTAGGGCAACATATCTACTGTTCTCCAGTCTAAGGTAGGGATATTGAAAGACTGAGTCCCCATCCTGAGCTGAGAAAAAGTTTGTGAAATTCCAATGCCTTGATCTAGCAGCACCCTTCACCACCACCCTCTTCCAACCACTGTTGCTAGAAAATGACTAACACAACCACCCAGCCCTAGGGTTTTCTTGAAGTCTCCTTGAGAAACAACAGCCCAGCTGAGACACAGGAAATGACTGCCCAGCCCCAGAGAAAAGAGATCAGCAAGGGCCAAAATTCCTGACTCTGGAAGCAGGGCCCCTCCTCCAGGAATTTACACCAATACTAATAGTTTTATTATTAACACCTACCCGAAAACGGATATAACGGAGAGCTTTGTAAGGTTTGTGGTTGCCTTGCCACCCCACGCATCGGCCATGCACATTGGAACAATAAATTCCTCTTGCTTTCTGTATCGATTCAATATTCAGTGTCTGTTTCTCATTGAGGGTGGCCAGAAATGGGCCTTACGTTCTGGTGTGTTGGCCGGGAAACAAAAACACTGAAGGATCGGAGGAAACCCGGTGCCATGGCTGTCCTTGTCCTGTCTCTTTATCTCTCTGTGCTTCTGTCCAATGTGTTCAGGAATGGTCTGAGGAAGTTTGCCCAAGTTGGAATGGGAAGTTTGTGGGAGTTTAGAAACCCACATAGGAAGTGGCAAGCAAACGTGTTAGGCAGACCTGCCATGGGTGCCACAATCAAGGGAGATCTGGGGAGACATTCCCAATTTCCCTGGGGGTGGGGGGAATGTCCCGGAGTGAATCCTGGCCCCTCTCCTTTGGTCTGGGCAGCCCCTGTCCCATAGTGCTAGTGGCCTTGGGCGACTGCTGGTTCTTTTTCTTTCTGTGGCCCCGCCAATGAGTTTGGCGGTGCCTCTGTCTCTGACTTTTCATTGCCTGCCTTGGACCTGGGGACGCCATTTGCCAAGCTTGGGGAGCCCACACGATGCAGCATGCCAGAGAAATGCATTAGGTTTCTTCGAGAAAGACGGCAGGTTTTCAGATCTGTCTAGTCTGACTTTCTATGTGTGAGACCATTTGTTCTTGTTTGTGTTCTCTGTGCGTGTCTTTGGTTTGTGAGTGTCAGATATGACTATTTCCTTGTTTTGGTCTCAGACTGATTTGGGCTGGCATTCCAGGCTTGTTCAGGTTCTACCTAGCCAGTTGTTGAGAGAGAGAGAGAGAGAGAGAGAGAGAGAGAGAGAGAGAGAGAGAGATTCCTAGCAGGCTAGGGTAAGGTTTGGTTGGCAGACCTTGTATTTTTTGTCTTCCTAACTCCCTCTGACTGGTACTAAGTTGCATGGACTTGGAAAAGTTCTAATCTCCCTTCACCAGAGGTTGTCTGTGACTGGGTAAAGATGGGGGCAGGGGGGCCGGGACTTGCCAATACTCCCTGCAGAAATCATTGTGAGTGGACAAGACCCTCCCCTCTGGCTGGGCAGCTTGGAAATTCCATTGTCAGCTGGAGCACTGATGCAGAAAGATGGAAAAAGGAACACAAAAGACTCCCTAAGTTAAAAGCTGCCTTAAACTGGGCGAAATATGGGGTCACTGCTCCTCCCCAGAAATGAAAACTGAAAACTAGACAGGCTAAGGGGAGTTTGCTGCCATCAGAAGAGATGAAGAGGGTTGTCCACCTGCCCAGGCAAAATATCTGGGCTATATACTCCCTCGGTGCGCTCCCCTCTCCTGGCTGCAGATTCTGGCAATCAGCCAACATAATTTCTACCCCATGCTTTAAATGTTAAAATAAAAATTTATTTAAGGATGACAAGTCCCTTCAGTAAATTTCCTGCTTTACAACTTGACCTAATACAGGCTGTTAAGAAAAAAAAATTGAGTTTTAGCTACAGATGGTTTCTCTAATAAGTAGAGTTGCCTGAATAATTGATAATGCTAAAAAGGGACAAACTTAAAAGCTGCAAGTAGGTTCTTTAGAGACTATAATAATAATAATAACAATAATAATAATAATGCCACCATGAAAGGGATGGAAAATAGTCCAACATCATGTAAGAAGTTTATGTCCCAAGCTATTAATGGGATTAAAGCCAAGTTTTCTCAAATGTATATTGTTCATTATATGGATGATATTTTATTGGCAGATGAAAATGAGGACAAACTTTCACAAACTTATGCTCAATTATCCTGGTGTAATTTATTTAAGGTCACTGAATTATTTCCAAACCTTTTGCGGACTGCTATGGCAATCTATTTTAGGATATTGGGTGATGCATGTTGAGTCAAGCTCATGATCATGTAAAATACTAGTATTAATTTATCACTGATTCACAGGTTAAACAGATAATAAATGCTTAGAATTATACAGTTTGCCTGTGCTTCCTCACTCTGATAACTTTATATAAGTAGAGGATATAAAAGTCTTAGGAGACACTTAGTAAAGTCGAACTGGAGAACTTTGTTTTGTCTAAATTGTCAATGTTTGCTGGAAAAATAGGCTAAAAAACTAAATGGCTGATTTCATTAAATCCTTACATATTGATCCAAAGTCTGGAGATAGGGTATTGTACCTATGTGATTCTTAAAAATACAATGTAAAGTTCTAGTCTTTTTTTTTTTTTTTGAAAGCTACTATCACAAATTCTTTAGGATAATTAAGATATACAAGTTGTAAACTTTTAAGGATAGAAAAATATAAGCAAGATCTGAGGGTCCTAGAAAGTGTAGGAAGGTCTGAGGTATATAAATACAAGTTATGGATAGGGTCTAGTTTATCAAGATGATGTGTGATCTAGTTTAGCAAGAGTCTATAGCTTATTGAAGTCTATAGGTATGTTAGGACTTAAGAACCTTAGAAAAATAAGGCCAAGAATATTTCAAGACAAAAAATAATTTAACCCTTCTAGAATTAAGATACAGTTAAAGAATAGCCATGAATTTAAAGGGAATGGTATATTGGTTGGATTTGCTGAAGGAAAGCAAATCTAAGAAAATGTCTAAGAATATAAAAGGACATTAAGGTTTGGTAAATGCAAGTTACTAAGGTTGAAAAAATGGTTAAAGGTATAATCTAAATACAAGTCGGTATCTGATCAAACTTATGGTTTTGCTAAATATAAATATAAATATATCTAAAAAACAACCTGCAACCTGCCATGTGATTCCACCATCTTAGGTGACCATATGGTATAAAGCAACGGTTATGAAATTTCTTAGTCCTAATGATCTCTGTTGTTATTGTTACCTTCTTTTAGACTAAGAAACTAACAAGTCTCATGTTTTAAATTATTAATGGATTTTATATGATGATAGAAATTCAAAATTGTATCTTTATGACATACTGTATGATGACTCAACCCTGGTTTATACGTCTACGTAAGTCTTTTCTATATATTGGATATGGTTAAAATTCCAGACTCAGGGTTATTAACTAAAATATGTACTTAGATAATCTTGGGCCATATGATATAATTCTATAGTCACTTTTAAGTTGGAATATTGAATTATGTTCTGGATGCATTGAATTAAATTATTTACACTGTTTATAGATCTTGGATTTACCTTTTAAAATTATGGCTATGCTCCATTCCCTTTAAATTCATGGCTATGCTGTAACTGTATCTTAGCTCTAAAAGGGTTAAATTTTTTTGTCTTGAAATATTCTTGGCCTTATTTTGCTAATGTTCTTAAGTCCTAACATAGCTATAGACTTCAATAAGCTATAGATTCTTGATAAACTAGATCATACAGGAAAATGTTATATTGTACAGTGACACGTCATAGAAAGGTCAGAAAGTTTCCTGTCTCTTTATAAACTCTATTTACAGATTTAAAATTTTTATTTTAATACTAGAAGAGCTTCAACTCAGAATCGTCAATTTTAAGACATGTAACTTAATAGGAATAGAACCCTACAATTCTAATCCTTAATGGTATCTAAAACATACAAGCTAATAGTCATCTTATGCAGAGTTATGCCATAAATTGATATAGTTAGTTAGGATATTAAGCTTTTTCTAGCCTCCCATACAGATTTTCAGAGAGTAACTAAATAAAAACAAGATCCACCTTAGATAGATATGGTGATCCTTAGACACCTCAGAGGTCTGAAGTGCATGACACTTAAATATTTAATACAAAAGGCTTCTCCTGATGGACATGCCAACTCCTGACAGCATTCCTAGTTTCCTCCAAAGAAGAAAATGGGCACAGAAGAACTCCCCCTGAGACTTGCTTTAAATGTGATGAAGCTAGCCACTGGGATAGACTGCCTTTTGCCTCAGCAGCAGACAGCATGCTGTCCACAGGCTGAACATGGACAGAGAAGTCGACTGCTGGACTTTGCCAAGACAAGGTAAGCGGTCCTTCATAATTCCTGTCTCACAAAAAGTCTGTCACACCTTTGTACTGGTGGTCAAAGATGGATGCCCCATGGACACAGAGGAGCAGTGAATGGCTGTTAAGGTCAAGAAAGCTTGTCAGTTTTTATAGATTCGAAAGCTAATTGATTTTGGTTACTCAGATGATATTTGTCATTCTCAGATCCCTGATGAGTCCAGAGACCATACTAAAAAGATTTCACAGTGTAACAGTAGAAGCTAAGGCTTCAGATGCCTTCTCAGTCTACATTGTTACCAGACTCGGAAAACAGATAGTGAGCACTCTGGACTCTAAATCCAACAATCCGAGATAATTAGCTCCTTACCCTGAGAAAAATTCATGTTAATTTATTGGCTAGTTAAGACTACTAAATATCTGTTATAATAAGGGCAAAGAGGTTTGTCTTGCCTGCAAGCTTTATGTATGTATGTATGTATGTAT
>CAJQZJ010028106.1:0-12712 GCA_907164525.1 Lophiomys imhausi | reverse complement strand
AATGTGGCCAAATATAATCTTAATTTTGTATCAATATACAAAGATCAGTACCGATGTAGCCCAATACAATCTTAATTTTACATTAATATACTAGGGTCAATACCATTGTGGCCAAATATAATCTTAATTTTGTATCAATATACAAAGATCAATACCGATGTAGCCCTATACAATCTTAAATTTGCATTAACATACAATGATCAATACCAATTTAGCCAAATATAATATTAATTTTGTATCAGTATACAAAGGTATATAGCTATATTCAATAATCTGTCCTTTTTTTTGTTCTTTCCTATACTATGTCTATGTCCCATTTTTCTCAAGTCTGTTCACTCCTATATAGGAGAGAAAGGAGGATACAGAAAAGCAAAAGTGAGAAGTCCCTGGGTCTAACCTCCAAAACCCATTTAACAAGACCATTTAACAGCTTGTAGTCTTTTCCCCTAAATAACAAAATTTTCTATTATCTATCAAATAACCAAAGGGGGAGAACACCCTCCCCACCTTCTGGGGATGGGACATTGTTCTCTTAAAATGACTTCCTGCTGATTTGGGACGTAGTAAACCTGTTTGGGGCCCAAATAAGAATGGAAAATGGTTAAAAATGTTAATAGAATCATTTGATGTTCAGTCCCTTTGTGCTCAGCTATTTAGATGTCCTATGAAGTTCATAGACAGAAGCTGATCTTCAGAACTTTACTGAAGATCTGGCTGGAGTAGTCTGTTGAGCTGAACGATCTTAGCGATTTTGAGTTGTTGTGGTTATAGACTTTTGAGGAAACTGCTGTTGAAGAAGTCTGCAAGGCTGGATCATCTGGGCCACTCGTCTTCTTTGGTGTCTGATCTGTTTTCTGCTGAGGTTTCCGTTGTCCAGTTGTCCCTGGATTCCTTGAATGGATGCTTTAAATTTCCTGGAAAGATAAGAACAGAGCCCGGCCCTAATCCTAACTCTGGGACAATTACCTTTTTTTTGGGGGGTCAGGTAATATTTTTCCTGGAGCAAATTTGGTTTTTTTGATAATATATAAAGTATTACCTTTCAATCCGGATTAAAGAAGAAATTATTTTGATATTTTGGAGCTAAACAAACCTTTAGTGTATATATTTTGAGATCTCAAAGGACAATTTGTTTGAATTGCAGCCTGCCTTTTGTAAGTAGCTTTTAAACTTAAATCTTTCCAAATCCTATGTGCCTGTCTCTGCATTCTAAATTTTGGGATCAAAGACATGTGGTTTCCAACTGATGGGATTAAAGATGTGCTCCTCCACTCCTGGATCAAAGTTTTTCTCTGTTTAGAGCTTGTTTTGTATCAGGTGGCCTTGAGCTCTGAGATCTGTCTGTTTCTGTCTCTAGTGTGTTGGGATTAAGGGTGTATTCTTCCCCAATGATGTGACTAAGGGTGTGCACCATCACCACCCTGTTTCTTATAACTCTAGAATTTATAAGACAACTAACTCTATAGTGATCCTCCTGTCTCTGCTGGAGGTAAAGGCATGGGCAAACACCATGCATTATTTGACCTTAGCTCTAAGTTTTTTCAACTCTTGGAGGTTTGTAAAACCAGGTTGAACAGCTGTCACCTTTAATTTATTTACAGTGTTTTAAACCTGTTACCTGCTTTTTAATGCCAAACCATGGAAATAGCCTATACCTCTACAAAAAAAACCAAAAAAAAAAAAAAAAACTTTTAAGCTGCTATCAAGTTTGTGTAATCTCTGTAGCCACCTGCAGTCTAACATTCTAATCTGAAATTAAGGCCATTTTCTTTTCATGCCAGTAAGGTAAATTATAGTTTGAAAATTTTATATTGTATTTTTATTATATATTTAAGCTTATTAATTCTTTTCTTAAAAAAGTATTATTTATTTCTAGAACATAGTTTCCTCCCTCCTCCCCTCTTGGCCCCTCCCTTCATCTCTCCTTCCCTCCCTCTCTCCTTCCCTCCCTCCCCCCCTCCCTCCCTCCCTTCCTCCCTCCCTCCCTCCTTGTTCCTCTACTTGGTACTCTCCTTCTCCTCAGATGAGGTGGGTCCTCACATATCATACTCCCTCAGATCTTGCGTCGTGTGAGGCCCAAGAGCTTACACTCGTACTGAGGCTTGATAAGGCACACCATCTAGGGTGTGGGGTTCCACTAACCTGCAGCAGATTCCAAGACTCACTGGTGGGTAGAATTTTTCCTAGGATAGATATGCTAGGTTCCTGTCTATTTGGGTGTGTGGGTTGTAGGATAGTTAATCTCTGATGTATGGTTAATATCCATTTGTAACGGAATACATACCATATTTATCTTTCTGGGACTGCGTCAGCTCACTTAGGATGAGCTTTTCTAGTTCCATCCATTTGGTTTTGAATTGCATGATTTTCTCATTTCTGATAGCTGTATAGTATTCCATTGTGTATATGTACCACAGTTTTTTTATCCATTCTTCAGTTGATGGACATCTGGGTTGTTTCCAGTTTCTGGCTATTACAAATAAAGCTGCTATGAACATTGTTGAGGCAATGTCCTTTTGGTTTCGTTTCATATCTTTTGGATATATGCCCAAGAGGGGTATGGCTGGGTCTTGAGGTAGATTTATTCCAAATTTTCTAAGATATCTCCAGATTGATTTCCAAAGTGGTTGCACAAGTTTGCAGTCCCACCAGCAATGGGGGGTGTTCCCCTTTCTCCACATCCTCGCCAGCATGTGCTATCATTTGAGTTTTTGATCTTAGCCATTCTGACAGGTGTGAGATGGAATCTCAGAGTTGTTTTAAGTTGCATTTCCCTGATAACCAAAGATGTTGAACATTTCCTCAAATGCCTCTCAGCCTTTAGAGATTCCTCTTCTGTGAATTCTCGGTTTAGCTCTGTACCCCATTTATTGATGGGGTTATTTGATTTTTTGGTGTTTAATTTCTTCAGTTCTTTATATATTTTGGATATTAGCCCTCTGTCAGATGTTGGGTTGGTGAAGATCCTTTCCCACTCTGTAGGCTGCTGTTTTGTTCTAAGGACAGTGTCCTTTGCCTTACAGAAGCTTTTCAATTTTATAAGGTCCCATTTATTGATTGTTTGTTTTAGTGCCTGAGCTATTGGTGTTCTATTCAGGAATTTGCTACCAGTGCCAATGATTTCAAGGCTTTTTCCCACTTTCTCTTCTATTAATGTTAGTGTGTCTGGATTTATGTTGAGGTCCTTGATCCACTTAGACTTAAGTTTTGTACAGGGTGATAAGTATGGATCTATTTGCATTCTTCTACATGTTGACATCCAGGTAGACCAGCACCATTTATTGAAGATGCTTTCCTTTTTCCATTGTATGTTTTTGGCTTCTTTATCAAAAATTAAGTGACCATAGATGTGTGGGTTTATTTCTGGGTCTTCAATTCGATTCCATTGGTCAACTGGTCTGTTTCTATACCAGTACCATGCTGTTTTTATTACTATTGCCCTGTAGTACAGCTTGAAATCCGGGATGGTGATACCTCCAGATGTTCTGTTATTGTACATGATTGATTTAGCTATTCTGGGTCTTTTGTTATTCCATATGAAGTTGAGAATTGTTTTTTCCAGATCTGTAAAAAATTGAGTTGGTATTTGGATAGGAATTGCGTTGAATCTGTATATTGCTTTTGGTAAGATTGCCATTTTTATTATGTTGATCCTACCTATCCATGAACAAGGGAGATCTTTCCATCTCCTGATATCTTCTTCAATTTCTTTCTTCAGGGTCTTGAAGTTCTTATCATACAGGTCTTTCACTTGCTTGGTTAGAGTTACCCCAAGGTATTTTATATTATTTGTGGCTATTGTGAAGGGTGTTGATTCCCTTATTTCTTTCTCAGCCCATTTATCTTTTGTGTAAAGAAGGGCTACTGATTTTTTTGAATTGATTTTGTATCCGGCCACCTTGCTGAAGGAGTTTATCAGCTGTAGAAGTTCTCTGGTGGAATTTTTGGGGTCACTGATGTATACTATCATATCATCTGCAAATAGGGATACTTTGACTTCTTCCTTTCCAATTTGTATCCCCTTGATCTCTTTTAGTTGTCTTATTGCTCTAGCTGAAACTTCAAGTATTTTGTTGAAGAGATATGGAGAGAGTGGGCAGCCTTGCCTTGTCCCTGATTTTAGAGGAAATGCTTTAAGTTTCTCTCCATTTAGTTTGATGTTGGCTATTGGCTTGCGGTAAATTGCTTTTATTATTTTTAAGTGTGGTCCTTGTATGCCTGATCTCTCTAAGACTTTTGTCATGAAAGGGTGCTGTATTTTGTCAAAAGCTTTTTCAGCATCCAATGAGATGATCATGTGGTTCTTTTCTTTCAGCTTGTTTATGTGGTGGATTACATTGATGGATTTTCTAATGTTGAACCACCCCTGCATCCCTGGGATGAAGCCTACTTGATCATGGTGTATGATACTTTTGATGTGATCTTGGATCCGGTTTGCAAGTATTTTATTAAGTATTTTTGCATCCATGTTCATAAGGGAAATTGGTCTGAAATTTTCTTTCTCCGTTGGGTCTTTGTGAGGTTTAGGTATCAGGGTAACTGTGGCCTCATAGAATGTGTTTGGCAGTATTCCTTCTGTTTCTATGTTGTGGAAGAGTTTGAAGAATATTGGTGTTAGCTCTTCTTTGAATGTCTGGTAGAATTCTGTGCTGAAACCATCTGGGCCTGGGCTTTTTTTGGTTGGAAGACGTCTAATGACCTCTTCTATTTCCTTAAGGGTTATAGGACTGTTTAATTTGTTTACCTGTTCTTGATTTAACCTTGGTAGGTGGAATCTATCAAGAAAATTGCCCATTTCATTTAGATTTTCCAATTTTGTGGAGTACAAGTTTTTGAAGTAGGACCTAACGATTCTTTGGATTTCCTCAATGTCTGTTGTTATTTCCCCCTTTTCATTTCTGATTTTGTTGATTTGGGTATTTTCCCTCTGCCTTTTAGTTAGTTTAGCTAAGGGCTTGTCTATTTTGTTGATTTTCTCAAAGAACCAGCTCTTGGTTTTGTCGATTCTTTGTATTGTTCTTTTTGTTTCTAAGTTGTTGATTTCAGCCCTGAGGTTGATAATTTCCTCTCGTCTGCTCCTCTTGGGAGTGTTTGCTTCTTTTTGTTCTAGCTCTTTCAGGTGTTCTTTTAGGTGGCTAGTATAGGAATTCTCCAGTTTCTTTTTGAAGGCACTTAGAGCTATAAACTTTCCTTTTAGCACTGCTTTCAATGTGTCCCATAAGTTTGGGTATGTTGTGCCTTCATTTTCATTGAGTTCTAAGAAGACTTTAATTTCTTTTTTTATTTCTTCCCTGACCCAGAGGTCATTGAGGAGAGAGTTGTTCAGTATCCATGTTTTTGCAAGCACTCTGTTGTTTTGGTTATTGTTGAAGCCTAGCTTTATTCCATGATGGTCTGATAAGTTACAAGGAGTGATTTCAATTTTCCTGTATCTGTTGAGGCTTGCTTTGTGACCGACTGTATGGTCGATTTTGGAGAAGGTTCCGTGAGGTGCCGAGAAGAAAGTGTATTCTTTTGTTTTTGGGTGAAATGTTCTGTAGATATCAATTAGGTCCATTTGATTCATGACATCTGTGAGGTTCATTATTTCTCTGTTTGGTTTCTGCATTGTTGATCTGTCCAGTGGTGAGAGTGGTGTGTTGAAGTCTCCCACTATTAATGTGTGAGGTTCAATGTGGGATTTGAGCTTCAGTAGTGTTTCTTTAATGAATGTGGGTGGTCTTACATTTGGGGCATAGATGTTTAGTATTGAAATTTCATCTTGGTGGATTTTTCCTTTGATGAGTATATAGTGTCCTTCCCCATCTCTTTTGATTAATGTTGGTTGAAAATCCAATTTGTTGCATACTAGAATTGCTACTCCAGCTTTTATCTTGGGTCCATTTGCTTGGTATATCTTTTTCCAGCCCTTTACTTGGAGATAATGTCTATCTTTTTTGCTGAGGTGTGTTTCTTGTAAACAGCAGAATGTGGGATTCTGTTTTCGCATCCATTCTGCTAGCCTGTGCCTTTTTATTGGGGAATTGAGTCCATTGATGTTGAGAGATATTAATGACCAGTGATTGTTACTTCCTGCCATCTTGATGTTGGTAGAAATAGTGTGTGAGTGAGCTTCTTTCCTTTTGTTTTTGAAGCAGGCATGCTATTTGCTTCCTGTGCTTTCTTGTGTGTAGTTAACCTCTTTGGGTTGAAGTTTTCCTTCTAACATCTTCTGTAGAGCTGGATTTGTGTATAGATATTGTTTGAATTTAGCTTTGTCATGGAATATCTTGTTTTCTCCATCTATGTTGATTGACAATTTTGCAGGGAATAGTAGTCTGGCCTGGCATTTGTGTTTTTTTAGGGTCTGCAAGATATCTGTCCAGGCCCTTCTGGCTTTTAGAGTCTCTGAAGAAAAGTCAGGTGTGATTCTGATAGGTTTGCCATTATATGTTACTTGACCCTTTTCCCTAGCAGCTTTTAAAATTCTTTCTTTGTTCTGTACATTTAGTGTTTTGATTATTATGTGGCGGGAAGATTTTCTTTTCTGGTCTAATCTATTTGGGGTTCTGTAAACTTCTTGTACAGTTATAGGCATCTCTTTTTTTAGATTTGGGAAATTCTCTTCAATGATTTTGTTGAAGATATTTTCTGGTCCATGGAGGTGGGACTCTTCTCTTTCTTCTATTCCTATTATTCTGAGATTCCGTCTTTTCATTGTGTCCTTGATTTCCTGAAGGTTTTGTGTCAGGACTTTTTTAGATTTGACATTTTCTTTGACAGATGTATCCATTTCTTCAATTTTATCCTCTGAGCCTGAAATTCTTTTTCCATCTCTTGTATTCTGTTGGTGATGCTAGTGTCTGTAGTTCCCATTCTTTTCTTAAGGTTTTCCAGTTCTATGGATGTCTCAGATTGGATTTTCTTCATTGCTTCAACTTCCCCTTTCAGGTCTTCCATTCCTTTAAGCGCTTTATTCATTTCTATCACCTCCTTTGCAGTACTTTGTTGTTGCTCTCTGAGGTACTTGATTTCTTCCCTTAGGCCTTCTATTATTAATATAAGCGTAGGATTAAGGTCATTTTCCTTTGCTTCAATTGGGTTCAGCTGTCCAGAGTTGTCTGTAGCATTATTGCAAGAATCTGGAGACATCCTATTGTTTTGGTTTTTTTTTTACCATGTTCTTGCGCTGACCTTTTGTCATCAGATGGACCCAGGTGTTATCTGTTTGTTTCTTTTGTTACCTGACCTTGGTGCTCAGGAAAACTCCCTGCCCTGGGGGTTGGCTGATCCTGAGATCCTGGTGTTTACCTCCAGATGGCGGGCAGGTTCCTGTAATAGACTGACTGGCTCCCGGAGAGGAGGGTGGCTGCTGCTCTGCTCAACTGCTTGTGACCCAATTGGACCAATATAGAGGGGATTGGAGTGGGGAGAGGGCTAGCCTCTGAGGACCTGGGAGCTGACAGGTCTCCTCAGAAAGGCAGGTAGAGCTGTGGTTGGGTCTGTGTTCTCCTCTCACTGACCCAGTCAGTTCTGGCTCCCCAGCTAGGCTGACTATGCAGGCAGGGATCTCCACCCACAACAGATGCTGGCCTCAGTGCGCCTGTTGCTGACTGCCTCAGATGCTTGGGTGCTAGGGTGAGTGACCCACCCGCCCCAGTATTTTTGGAGAACACACTGTCCCGGGCTCTGTTTGCAGGCAGTCTTGGCTCCTAATTGCTTTGCTGTGACTGGGTTAGATCTCTGCCTCTCCGCTACAGTGCACACTGTGCCACCATGTTGGGAACTCTGGAAAAAAATAATCTCACTTACCTTTGCTCTTGTGGTGTGGCTCGAGTGCAGGCTGGATATCGGTAACATCATTCTTATCAGATAACACATCAAGATCCTTCCCTATGTGTTCCCCCTGAGCCAACATTATTATACTGTAAATGTTTCCTTTTCCCACCTTGATTGAAAGGCCTGCCTTAAATATATTTAGCCTATAATCTAAAGACTACAAATGTTGCCCCTTGACTTTCCTCTTCTTTTTTTTTTTTTTCAAACAAACCAGGACTTTTCCTTTATTAAGGCAAAAATATATATTTTTTAATAATTTATTTTTTATTTCTTCAAGTTACATCTCAATCACAATCCCCTCCCTACTCCCCCCTCCAGTCCCACCCTTCCACCCTCCTCCCCCTCAACCCCCCCATCCTCTTCCCTTCTTTTTTTTTTTTTTTTAGTTTAAGGTATTTCTTTTTTCCCCCCAACAGCTCTCCCTTTCAGTCCAAAAAATGGTTCTTTTTCTTATAACTATAAATACAATACAAAATAACAGAAATAAATAGGCCACGATTATAAGAGTTATATGGCTTAGCATACATTCCCAATGTCCAGTCCATATGTATTTGGCACCTGACTTTAACATTCTACTATCTAACCATCTCCATAAGTTTAAAGTTCTATATATAACTCAGCTTTCATACTAACTTGCCTCATAATTTTAAAAATATCTTCTTAGATCCAGAACACCCTCTTGATTCCTAAACAACTCAAAATTTAACTATGAGACTCTAGCTATCTATTCTTCAACCACCTCAGAGACCTGAGAGGGATAAATATATCTGATTATATAGGAAGTGCAGGGACTGCAGCTTCCAAAACTAAAAAATGACATACCAGTGGCTGCCTGGATAGTTCCCATTTTCTCTCCTCTTCATACACACTGCTGTAAGGGTCTGCCAAGGTGGTATTTCCCCTTGCTGCTATAAATTTATGGAATGGAGTTCCACTTATTAAATGAGTTTATCTAATGATCACTTGGGGAGTTGGGAACTAAAAAAGGCCATGTCAGAAAACTGTTATCCCACAGTAAGTTTCTTTCTTGCTGGTAACTATTTAGAGGTAGAAGGAGTAGCTCTCATTGTCAACTTTCTTAAGAACCTCCTTCATGAGTTCAACTATGGAGTTCTTATGAGGAGTCATTGCAGTCTGTGTAGATTGAACATATCTGTGTTCTAAAGGGAACTGAAATTAAGTTCCCCAAATGACTCTGTAGAAGGGGGTATTCATTTAAAACAACATCACATATTATACCACCTATATCAAAGCACACAAGATCTCATTTGTATATATTGAAATCTGCATATAATATTAAAAACTTAATTTCCTGTTTTTACCAAGTGCAAGAACAGAGACCATGGTTATGAATGTTGACTCTTTTCTATAAATTCTTAAATATAAACAATCAATACAATTGACTCCTCAAGAATATCTTAATTTTGCTAAAAATTTTCCAGTGTTTTTAATTTTCATAGTCATATCATGATTAATGGAGTAGAAGTATCAAATATACTCATCACATTATCAGTTTTTTTTTAAATACTTTATTTTTTTTTCTTCAAGTTACATCTCAGTAACAAACCCCCCCCTATTCCCCCTTCCTATCCCGCCCTTCCACCCTCTTCCCCCCAGAAGTTTCCCCTTTCAGTCCAACAGATGGTTCCTTCTCTTATAACAGTAAGTATTATACAAAACAATAGATATAAATATGCCACATTTATGAGAGTTAAATGGCCCAGTATACCTTCCCAATGTCCAGTTTATACATATTTGGCCCCTGACTTTAACATTCTACTATCTAACCAACTCCATGAGTTTAAAGGTCTATATGTGACTCAACATTCATACTATCTTGCAACACACTTTTAAGAGTATCTTCTTAGATCTATAACACCCTCTTGATTCCTAAACAGTTCAAAATTTAACTATGAGACTCTAGCTGTCTATCCTTCAACCACCTCAGAGACCTGAGAGGGATAAATATATTTGCTTATATAGGAAGTGCAGGGCCTGCAGCTTCCAAAACTAAGAAAGAACATACCAATGACTGCCTGGACAGTTCCCATTTTCTCTCCATACATTCCAGCATCAATCTTCAGCCTTTGGGTCCTGTTTCTCTGACAGACATTTGTTGTAGAGCAGGGATTATGAAGGACTTACCTACCCTGTCTTGGCAGAGTTAGGCTGTCGACTTCCCTGCTACCAAGTTTTGTATTTTTGGACAGCAGTCTGTCTGCAGTTGGTGCAAGGGGTTTTTTTACGCCAAGAGAAAGGCTTGCCACTAATTCAACCATCTTACAGTGGAGGTTCTTCGATGCTTATTTTCTACTTGGAGTAGAATAGGGGGTGCTGTCAGGCGCTGATATGTCTCGATATCAAAAAAAAAAATCTTGATTTAAGATAACATCTTTGAATGCCATATTCTGCAGATCTCTAAGGGTTTTTGAAGATGCCCTATCCATCTCTTGTATTTAGATAAGCAAATGTTGCTTGTTTCTTAGCAACTTGATTACTGGGTAATTTAGAGAATATCTGTGATAGACTGTCATAGTAGCTAACAAAGTGACATATTTGCATGACTAGGAGTTTGTTTTAACTATCCTAGACCGTTTTAGACGGTTGGTATCAAGAGGTCAGAGCTTCACATTTTATTTTTAAGTATCTCTAGGTATGATACCATTAGGAAGCGTTACCTTTAAATTTATATCAATATACAAAGATCTATTCAATCGTGGTTAAATATACTCTTAATTATGTATCAGTATACCAAGATCAATGCCTATGTATCCCAATATAATCTTAATATTACGTCCATATGCAAAGGTCAATACCATTCTGGCCAAATATAATCTTATTTTTGTATCAATATACAAAGATCAATACCGATGTAATCCAATACAATCTTATTTTTGCACAATAAACAATGGTCAATACCACTTTAGCCAAATAAACTACTAATTTTGTATCAATATACAAAGGTATAAGGGCATATTCAATAATCTGCCCCTTCTTCTTGGAACTTCCTGTGCTATGTCTATATCTCATTTTTCTCAAGCCCATGCACTCCTACATAGGAGAGGAAGAAGGATACAGAAAAGGAAAAGTAGGAATTCCCTGGGGCTAACCTCCAAAACCCATTAAGACAGGACCATTTGTCAGCTTGTAGTCTCTTCCCCTACATATCAGAGTTTTCAGTTATCCTTCAAATAACCAAAAAGAAGGGCAGAGAAACACCCTCCCCACCCTCTGGGCATGGGACGTCGCTTTCTTAAAGTGACTTCCTGCTGATTTGGGTTGTAGTAGACCTGTTTGGGGCCCCAATCCAAATGGGAAAAATGATTAAAAATGTTAGTACACTCCTTTTATGTTCAGTCCTTCTGTTCTCAGCTGTTTAGATGACCTAAGGGGTTTGTAGGCAGAAGCTGATCTTGCAGGCTTCACTGAGGTTCCTGCCGGGGCATTGTGTAGAGCTGAGCGGTCCCAGTGACATTGGATTGCTGTGGTGGTTGCAGGCCCCCGATAGAGACAGCTATTGAGGAAGTCTGCCAGGCAGAATCAACTGGGTCACTCGTCCTCCTTGGTGCCTGATTCTGCTCTCTGCTGAGGATTCCGCTGTCCAGCCGTCCCCGGCTCCCCTAATGGACGCTTCGATTCTCCTGGAACGATAAGAACAGAGCCCTGCCCCAATCCCAACCCTAGGACAATTGCCCTCTTTTTTTTGGGGGGGGGGAATGGGGGGGCTAGGTAGTACTTCTCCTGAAGCAAATTTGGCCTTCTGACAACATACAAAGCGTTATCTTTCAATCCGGGTTAAAGAAGAAATCATTCTGTCACCTTAGAGCTAAACCAGCTCTAGTGTATACATTTTGAAATCCCAAAGGACAATCTGCCTGCATCGAGAAGGCCTTTTGTAAGTAGCCTCCAAACCTAGGTCCCTCCAAATCCCATGTGTGTCTGTCTGAACTCTAATTATTGGGATCAGAGACCTGTGTTTCCCATCTGAAGGGATCAAAGATGTGTTCCACCACGCCTGGATCGAAGTCTTTCTCTATTTAGAGTTTGCCCTGCATCAGGCTGACCCTGAGCTCCGGGATCTGCCCGTTTCTGTCTCCAGTGTGCTAGGAGCTGGGACCAAGGGTGTACTCTTCTTGAATGGTGGGACCAAGAGTATGCACCCTCACCACCCCGCTCCGTATGACTCCAGAATACATAAGACCACCAACTCTACGGTGCTCCCCACCCCCCACGTCTCCGCTGAAGTCAAAAGCATGGGCCAATAACACAATTCTCTTGTAATTTTACCTTAGCTCCACGTCTTCTCTACACCTGGAGGTCTACAAAACCAGGCCGAATGGCTGTATCCTCTGTTCCATTCACAGTGTTTCAGCCCTGCCCCCTGCTTTTTTTTTTTTTTTTTTTTTAGTTAATAAATTTATTTGTTTTTTGCTTCAGGTTACATCCTTATCATATTGTCCTCTTTTCCCGCTTCCCAGCCCCACCCTCCCATGCTCTACCCCCTGACCCTTCCGTCTTGTTCCTCTGGGGTGGAGTGTCCCTGCCTAACATTCACTCACCACAGATCAGGAGTCATATGAGGGCCAAGAGCCTCTTCATTCACCGGGGGCCTACGAGGCAGTACTGCCAGTGAATGGTGTCTAATTGCTACTGGAGGAATACTAAAAAAAAGACCAACAAACACACAAACCCACAAAAACATAGAATATCAACAAAAAAGGAGAGGAAAAAGAGAAGGGAAAAGGAAAAAGAAAAAAGAAAAAAAGAAGGAAAAAGAAAAGGATAAAAAAAAAATATGTCCTTGTTCCTTTTGATGTGTTGGTTGTAGTACAGATATCCTGTACGATATAGTTAAAATCCTACTATAAGTGAATAGATGCCATGTGCATCCTTC
>CAJQZJ010028104.1:0-28893 GCA_907164525.1 Lophiomys imhausi | reverse complement strand
TTAAACTCATGGAGATGGTTAGATAGTAGAATGTTAAAGTCAGGGGCCAAATATGTATAAACTGGACATTGGGAAGGTATACTGGGCCATTTAACTCTCATAAATGTGGCGTATTTATATCTGTTGTTTTGTATAATACTTACTGTTATAAGAGAAGGAACCATCTGTTGGACTGAAAGGGGAAACTTCTGGGGGGAAGAGGGTGGAAGGGTGGGATAGGAAGGGGGAATAGGGAAGGGTTTGTGACTGAGATGTAACTTGAAGAAAAAAAAATAAAGTATTTAAAAAAAAAGTTAAAACAGATTCTTTGAGAACAAAATTTTAAATTGGATATACATGTTTACCCTTAACCTGTATTTTTATCATGGTTTAGGAGTTGTCTAGAGCAGCAGATCTTAAATTCAAGCACACTAAACAAGCACTTAGAAGAAGGCATATTGGCCTTCAGGTGTCAGAGCCCCAAATCCCAAATTTCTGGGTGGTAGACTGGATTGAAGAACTGGAAATTCTGTTAAGCCTGAATGTTCTGTTGATGAAGGGGCTGCCCTGTGAGAGCCACTTGAAAAACTTACACGAAGACTTTGTATCAGAGGCAAGTTCTATGTTTTGTGATTTGTTATTGACAGTGGTTTCAGATCTTGTTGCGTGGGTAAGAGATTGCTAACCTCAATAGAAATGAAGTTAGCAGTATTCAGACTCCCGGGGGAGAGGAACACAGTGAGATTCAGTATTCCTGTGCCACTTCCACTTGTGCATGTGGACCTGAGAGTGGGACATTTATCATATTACAGTAGAGGGGAGTTGTCAGTAAGTGTGAAAATTGAATACTTTGACACTAACATAGTATCATTATTCTAAAAAAATTTTTTTATGAACTAGAGATAGGACTTAAATTTGATTTCCATAGAAATTCTAAGGGTTAAGATTCTTTTAATTATTGATATAAATCTAAGCTGAACTCTGATTATTTCTTCTCCAGGGAATAATTTAAGGAAGGTTATTTTGTGAACAATGAGAAAATATTTGCTTACAATATAAGTTTTTCTTTTTTTATATTTTTGTCTTTTATTTATTTGTTTGTTTGTTTGTTTGTTATTTATTAATTCAAGCCACATCTCAATCACAGCCCCCTTCCTCCACCTCTCCCTGTTCCATCCTCTCACTCTCTACCCCCCCCCTACCGCCTGGCCTGTGCTATTTATTCCTCTAGTGTAGGCTGCCCCCACATACAGTCTCCCTCAGTTCAGCAGCCATTTGAAGGCTAAGAGCTTCCTCTTTCTCTGGGGCCTCACATGGCAGCTCCACTAGGGCAAAGTATCCCACTAACAGGTAACAAAGTCTATGTTCCTGTTTCTTTCAGTCTATTGGTTGTAGGATAGTTATCCTGTACTATATGGCTAAAATCTGATTATGAGTGAATAGATCCCATGTGCATACTTTTGAGTCTGGGTTAGCTCACTCAGGATGAGCTTTTCTAGTTCCATTTATTTGCTTGCAAATTACACGATTTCCTTGTTTCTGATGGCTGAGTAAAGTAACCACAGTTTTTTATTTTTACTTTTTATTTTTTTAATCCATTCTTTGGTTGAAGAACATCTGGGTTGTTTCCAGTTTCTAGCTATTACAAAAAAGGCTACTATGAACATAGATGAGGAGATGTCCTTGTGGTTTGGTGAGGAATCATATGGATGTATACCCAGAAGTGGTATGGCTGGGTCTTGAGGTAGGGCTATTCCAAGTTTTCTAAGATATCGCCAGACTGATTTCTATAGCAGTTGTACAAGTTTGCACTCCCACCAGCAATGGAGGAGTGTTCCCCTTTCTCCACAGCCTCGCCAGCATGTGCTGTCATATGAGCTTTTGATCTTAGCCATTCTGACAGGTGTGAGATGGAGTCTCAGAGTTTCTCTTCAGATTGTATAAATCTTTCACCTTATTTTATATTTTTAAATTGAATTATCCCTAACAGGTTTATAATTGCTCCCATTCTTTCATTGATCTATCTAATCAATACTACAGAACATCTATTCTATTCCAATAGTTGTGATTCATAGTCAGATGCTATAGAATTCACTATATTCAAAAGTGAGCAGTCTAATTGTTTTACAACTGAGTTTTCAAAGAGGAATGCCAGCCTTCTGCTTTTAATTATTTCTGGAACAATTTTAAATTTTATTAAGCAAACTCTCATATCTAGTGCAAAATGTGAGTGATTCATATTTTATGATTATTTCCATGATGAAGTGGTTAGTCACAGTGAAGACAGTGAAACATAAGTAGAGTGCCATATACTTAAAACTCAGAGTTATTTTATTAAATAGTCATTGGATCAATAATAATGTGACTCCTGGAAATCAGTTTTAAATGCATAGCAACAATTAATTTAAATTATTTCTCCTGGGAAAAAAATAAGAATGAATCATCAGTAATTGACCTGTTATGTTATTGATGTCCCTCTTCACTGTAAATCAAGACAGAAAAGTGGCAGAAAGTTTTCTTAAAAAAATTGCTCATGGCTTTCAGAGGTAAATTGTTTCAATAAAGCATGTTGCACGCTCTTGCTGAAGCCTTACAAACAACTTCACTGCATCCTGTTGACAAACAGCATGGTGCTCTGCCCAGCACAGGGGTGGCATGCTTGGTCATTTGGGGCAAGCAGTCCAACTGACTTGAAACAGGCAGTGAGCAGTGTAGTCCTTTCCTTCTACACAGTGAGAAAAGCAGCTCTATGAATAATATGAATGAAAGACGTGGCCAGACAAGACAATAAGGGTAAATTGGGCTGGAAGAAAATGGTGCAAATAACCAAAGGCTATCTGTTATTGTAGTGAAGCATGTGGTTCACTACATGCTGGCAGTGTTTTTGGGGGAAGCACTTCATTATTGTTTTCTTTCACTGTTTTTCCTCCTTTTGCATGTAACTTTAAATATTTCCTGTCAATTTCCTTCTTGCTTAACTTTAAAGTGTTCATTAAAACTGAAGGTAAATGTACCACAGTTTTTTTTTTTTTAATCCATTCTTCGGTTGAGGGACATCTGGGTTGTTTCCAGTTTCTAGCTATTACAAATAAGGCTGCTATGCGTCTTTAATCCCAGCACTCAGGAGCTATGAACATAGATGAGGAGATGTCCTTGTGGTTTGGTGAGGAATCATTTGGATGTATACCCAGAAGTGGTATGGCTGGGTCTTGAGGTAGAGCTATTCCAAGTTTTCTAAAGTATCACCAGACTGATTTCCATAGTTGTTGCACAAGTTTGCACTCCCACCAGCAATGGAGGAGTGTTCCCTTTATTCCACAACTTCGCCAGCATGTGCTGTCATTTGAGTTTTTGATCTTAGCCATTCTGGCAGGTGTGATATGAAATCTCAGAGGCGTTTTGAGTTGCATTTTGCTGATGATTAAGGATGTTGAGCATTTCTTCAAATGTCTCACTGCCATTAGAGATTCCTCCTTTGTGCATTCTGTTTAGCTCTGTTTCCCATTTTCTGATTGGATTATTTGGTTTCTTAGTGTTTAATTTCTTGACTTCCTTATAAATTTTGGATAATGGGGTTGGTAAAGATCTTTTCCCAATCTGTAGGTTGCCGTTTTGTTCTACTGACAGTGTTCTTTTCTGTACAGAAGATTTTTAGTTTCATGAGGTCCCACTTATTGATTGTTGGTCTTAAAGCCTGAGCTATTGGTGTTCTGTTCAGCAAGTTGTCACCTGTGCCAATGAGTTTGAGGCTTTTCCCCACTTTCTTTTCTATTAGATTTAGTGTGTCAGGTTTATGTTAAGGTCTTTGATCCACTTGGACTTAAGTTTTGTGTAAGGTGATAAGTATGGGTCTAATTTCAATCTTTTACATGTCGACATCCAGTTAGACCAGCACCATTTGTTGAAGATGCTGTCCTTTTCCCATTGTACAGTTTTGGATCCTTTGTCAAAAATTAAGTGAACACAGGTGTGTGGGTTCATTTCTAGGTCTTCAATTTGATGCCATTGATCTACTGGTCTGTTTCTATATCAGTACCATGTTGTTTTTATTACTATTGTTCTGTAGTATAGCTTGAATCTGGGATGGTGATACCTCCAGATTTTTTTCTTTTTATTGTACAGGATTGATTTAGCTATTCTGGGTTTTTTGTTATTCCATATGAAGTTGAGAGTTGTTTTTTTCCAGGTCTATAAAGAATTGTGTTGGAAATTTGATAGGAATTGCATTGAATCTGTACATAGCTTTTGGTAGGATGGCCATTTTTATTATGTTGATCTTCGTATCCATGAGCATGGGAGATCTTCCCAAATTCTGATGTCTTCTTCAATTTCTTTCTTCAAGGACATGAGGTTCTTATTATGTAGGTCTTTCACTTGCTTGGTTAGAGTTACCTCCAGGTATTTTATATTGTTTGTGGCTTTGTGAAGGATGTTGTTTCCGTGATTTCTTTCTCAACCCATTTATCTTTTGTATAAAGAAGGGCTACTGATTTTTTAAAAATTAAATTTGTATCCAGCTACCTTGCTGAGGTGTTTCTCAGGTATACGAGTTCTCTGGTGAAATTTTTGGGGTCACTTATGTATACTCTCATATTGTCTCCAAATAGGGATAATTTGAGTTCTTTGTTTCCAATTTGTGTCCCCTTGATCTCCTTTAGTTGTCTTATTGCTCTAGCAAGAAATTCAAGTACTATGTTGAAGACATATGGTAAAGTGGGCTTCCTTGCCTTGTCCTTGAGTTTAGAGGAAGTGCTTCAAGTTTCTCTCCATTTAATTTGATGTTGGGTACTGGCTTGCTGTATATTGCCTTTATTATTTCTAGGTATGGTCCTCGTATGCCCATTCTCTCCAGGACTTTTAGTATGAAGGAGTGTTGGATTTTGTTAAATGCTTTTTAAGTGTCTAGCACAAAGATCATATGGTTTTTTTCTTTCACCTTGTTTATATGGTGAATTATGATGATGGATTTTCATATGTTTTATTATTCTTGCATTCCTGGGACGAAGCCTACTTGATCATGGTGTATGATACTCTTGATGTGTTCTTGGATTTGGTTTGCCAGTATTTTATTAAGTATTTTTGCATTCATGTTCATGAGGGAAATTGGTCTGAAGTTTTCCATCTTTGTTGGGTCTTTGTGTGGTTTAGGAATCAGGGTGACTATGGACTCATACAATGAGTTTGGCAGTGTTCTTTCTGATTCTATTTTGTGAAAGAATTTGAAGAGTATTGGTATTAGCTCTTCTTTGAAGGTCTGGTAGAATTCTGTGCTGAAACCATCTGACCCTGGGATTTTTTTGGTTCGAGACTTTTAATGACTGTTTCTATTTCCTTAGTGGTTATATGTCTGTTTAATCTGTTAACCTGATCTTGATTTAACTTTGGTAGGTGGAATCTATCAAGAAAGTTGTCCATTTTGCTTAGGTTTTCAAGATGGTGGAGTATATATTTTTAAAGTAGGACCTAAAAGTTCTTTTGATTTCCTCATTGACTGTTGTTATTTCTCCTTTTTCATTTCTGATTTTGTTGATTTTTGTTTTCTCCCTCTGTCTTTTAGTTAATTTGGTTAAGGGTTTGTCTATTTTGCTGATTTTCTCAAAGAACCAACTCCTGGTTTCATTGATTCTTTGCATTGTTCCTTTGTTTCTAAGTTGTTAATTTCAGCTCTAAATTTGATGATTTCCTGCCTTCTGCTCCTCTTGGGACTGTTTGCTTCTTTTTTTCAAGGTCTTCTGGTTTTTCTGTTAATTTGCTAATATGAGCTGTCACAATTTTCTTTTTGAAGGCACTTAGTGCTATGAACTTTCCTTGTAGCACGGCTTTTATTGTGTCACATAGGTTTGGGTATGTTGTGCCTTCATTTTTGTTGGATTTTAAGAAGTCTTTGATTTCCTTCTTTATTTCTTCCCTGACCCAGTAGTCATCCAGTGAAGAGTTGTTCAGTTTCCATGTTTGTGTAGGCTTTCTGTTATTTGTGTTGTTATTGAAATCTAGCTTTATTCCACGGTGGTCTGATAAGATACAAGTGGTTATTTCAATTTTCTTGTATCTGTTGAGGCATGCTTTGTGTCTGACTATATGGCCGATTTTGGAAATGGTTCCATGTGGTGCTGAAAAGAAAGTGTATTCTTTTGTGTTTGGGTGAAATGTTCTGTAGATATCTGTTAGGTCCTTTTGGTTCATGACCTCTGTTAGACTCATTATTTCTCTGTTTGGCTTCTGTCTCAATGACCTGTCCATTGTTGTAATTGGGTTGTTGAAGTCTCCCACTACGGATGTGTGGGGATCAATGTGTGGTTCAAGCTTTAGAAGAGTTTCTGTTAGACTCATTATTTCTCTGTTTGGCTTCTGTCTCAATGACCTGTCCATTGTTGTAATTGGGGTGTTGAAGTCTCCCACTATGGATGTGTGGGGATCAATGTGTGGTTCAAGCTTTAGAAGAGTTTCTTTTACAAATGTGGGTACCCTTGTATTTGGGGCATAGATATTCAGTATTGAAATGTCATCTTGATGAATATTTCCTTTAATGAGTATGTAGTGCCCTTTCCTATCTTTTTTGATTAACTTCAGTTGAAAGTCTATTTTATTTGATATTAGAATGGCTACTACATCTTGCTTCCTGGGTCCATTTGCTTGGAATGCCTTTTCCCAACCTTTTATTTGGAGGTAGCATCTATCTTTGTTAGTGAGATGCATTTCTTGTATGCAGCAAAATGATGGGTCTTATTTATAGATCCATTCTGTAAGCCTGTGTCTTTTTATTGGGGAGTTGAGTCCATTGATGTTGATGGATATTAATGACCAAAGGTTTTTTTTTTCCTGCTATTTTGACGTAGGTGATGGTTGTGTGTTTCTTTTGGTTTAGCTATAGTGGAGTTTTTTGCTATCTCTGTTTTCTTGGATGTAGTTTTCTTCTATGGGTTGGAATTTTTTTTCTAGAATCTTCTGTAGGGCTGGATTTGTGGGTAGATACTGTTTAAATTTGGTTTCATCATGGAATATCTTATTTTCTCCATCTATGTTGACAGAGAGTTTTGCTGGGTATAATAGTTTGGCCTGGCACCTATGTTCTCTTAGGGCTTGTAAGACGTCTGTCCAGGCCCTTCTGGCTTTTAAAGTTTCTGAGAAGTCAGGTGTATTTCTGATGGATATGCCATTATATATTACTTGACTTGACCTTTTCCTCTTACAGATTTTAAAAGAACAAACTTCAATTGAGAAAATGCTCTCACCTTTATTGGCCTGTGTGCAGATAGGCCTGTGGTGCAATTTCTTATTTAGTGATGAAGAAAGTCCCAGCCCATTATTGGGACTTGAGCAAGTGGTCCTGGAGTGTGCAATAAGAAAGCAAACTGGATAGTTAGTAATCAGCCCTCTGTCATATTGTCTGCATCAATCCCTCAGAGACAGACTGTGATAATCTGAAACCCTTTGCCCCAGAGGTACTTGAGGTCATGGCATTTTATTACAGCAATAGAAGCCATAATACAACCATCAATTTGTTTATGTTTCAAAGAACAAGATGTTGATTTTATTCTGTCTACCATTTTCTTGTTATCTGCTCCATTGCTTTTGACTCTAACTTTTATAACTACTTGTCTTAAATTGCTTTAAACTTAGATGGTTTGCCTCTTTGTAATTTTCTCAGGTGCACCTGTGGACACATTTTTATGTTATTCTTTTTTAATCAATGCATTTTAAGGTTGTAATTTTCTCTCTAACAACTGTATCTCATTATCTTTAGATCAATTACACATATAAGTTTCTTTATTTTATTTGCTCTCTATATTATTTTGTAGTGTCTGGAGAGAGAGGACAAAGGATATTCTTTATCACCCCTGAGGAAAATTCACCCATCTTTCTGTCATACAGGGGTTATTATGATTTCAATGTGATATGAAGGCATGCTTTTAGTGTTTCAAAAATATATCAAGTTAAGTGTTTTGTTCCCTGAGATGATGTGACTTTGTGAATGTCCCACACAAACTGGCATAGAATTGGTGCATTTCTTGCTAGCACCACCCATGTCAAAGGCATTCTCCCTGTGTCAGACTTGTGCATCTCTAGTTCAGGAAAGAGGGTGCTGGTGTGAAAAAGCAGTTCATTTGTCTATTTTTGTAAAGCTTTGTAACTTTTCATATCACATATTTAATTTTGAAGAGCAAAGGTGTTCTTCAATAAATAATCCTAAGATAAAACTTGTTTTTTTCTCATAATTTTCCATTTTAGTGAGTGTTTAAACATCCATGTGAGCTTTTCTTTGCTTCACAGCAGTGAGGGCATTTCATTATTCATACTTCTAATGATAACTGATCACATGAATTTATGTAAAGTGATATTTTTCATAAGGTGTAGTTAAAGTTTTGACTGCTTGAGTTTGACCTTATCTTTGCCTTTTTTTATTTGAAAAAAATTTTAAGACTTTTCACTCTTTTTAAAAAATGTTTATTTATTACTTGAGGTTACATCTCCATCACAGTGCCCTCTTTCCACCTCTCCCAGTACCACCCTCCCACCCTCTACCCTCTATCCCTTCCAACCCACTCCTCCGAAGTGGAGTCCCTCTACCTATCAGTCCCCCGCCCCAGTTCAGCAGTCATATGAGGGCCAAGAGCCTCCTCATACACTGGGAGCCTACAAGACAGTACCACTAGGGCAAAGTATCTCATTGATAGGAAAATGTCTATGTTCATGTTCCCTTTGGTGCATTGGTTGTAGTATAGTTATCCTGTACTATATGACAAAAATCTGATTATAGGTGAATAGATGCCATGTGTATCCTTCTGAGTCTGGGTTAGCTCACTCAGGATGAACTTCTCTAGTTCCATCCATTTGACTGCAAATTGCAGGGTTTCTTTGTTTCTGATGGCTGAGTAGTATTCCATTGTGTAGATGTACCACAGGTTTTGTTTTTTTTTTTTTATCCATTCCTTGGTTGAGGGACAGGGCCATTTCCTCATCTATGTTCATAGCAGCCTTATTTGTGATTGCACTTCACAGCAGTGTCTCCCTTCCTCATACATGTCTGTCAAGATCCACATTGTTCAATTTGCATCTTTATAGACTGTTGTCTCCAACTGCATTGTTACAGATTTTCCTTGGAATTGCACTGTAATAGATGAAAAGGTAGGTAGGAACTGTGGTCCACCTCTATATTTTGGTAGCTCATTTTTCCTCATCTTGTTCCTTTCATGCTTGACCCTCTTATACCCCACTGTACAAGACAGATATGCCTCACTCAGTTCAGTCTTTTCTTTCAGTGATTTGATTTTTGCACCCTCCCTTTCTATTGATATTTGTCTTTCACTCACATTTGAAGGGAAATTCTCCATGCTATAAAGCCACAAATTTTACATTTTTTTTCTTTAAAACACTAAATATACCAGATGACAATAGCCACTCAGAGTTTTGTGTGAAAAATAAAACATAACTCTTACCCTTATTTTTCATGATGTGGGCCATCCTCTACCCCCCTCCCCACTCATAGCATTTTTTAAAGACTTTCCCATTGTTTAGCTTTTATGTGAGATTTTAAACACTGCCTAAGCATGAATCTTGTTTTTTGTCTTACTTCATGTTGGCTGTGCCTGTGACTACAACTCTGTGCATTACTAATTGTGAGTGGCTCCCAGACATTTGGTTTCAGACGATTTTCCTTATTTAAAATCACTTATTCTCTCAATGACAAGCTTCTGATAAGTGGTCATAGGTATATTTATTTCGTAGGTTTTGGATATGTCATGTCCTTTGATTCTTTCTTAAAGTTTGGTTCTCTGCCCCAATGGCCCATCTACGTTCCCATGCTGTCTGGCTTCTTTGGAAGGGTTCCAGCCTTGGGCTACCAGTGTCTCTTCCAGTTGCGTTGATCTTAACTTGTTCTCTGCTTCCGCTCAGCTTTGCAGACTTAAGAGGCATTTCTGAGATGGTCCAGATGAGCCATTGGTTCCAGCGTGCTTAAATTTTCTTATTAAGGATGGAAATGATTTCTAAACTTTATTCATGTCAGATCTAAGAAAAGAAGCTATGAATTTTTATTTACTTAGAGATATTTCATATTAAAGTCTTACCTGACAAAGCAGCTAACTGCTAATATGATGAGTTTATTTTGTTTTATATTATATTCTTTTATTTTATTTTTTTTTATTTATTTTATGCATGAGTGCTCTATCTGCATGTACACCTGCATTCCAGAAGAGGACACCAGATCACATTGTGGATGGTTGTGAGCCACCATGTGGTTGCTGGGAATTGAACTCAGGACCTTTGGAAGAGCACTAGGCAGTGCTCTTAACCGCTGAGCCATCTCTCCAGCCCCCTTTTATTTTTAAACTTTGTCTTTTTAGTTACTTTTTAATTTTTTATTTTATTTTGAAAATATAATTATATCATTTCTTTGTTCCATTTTCTCAATTCACACCATATTATATACACTGCTTTCTTTCATACTCATGACTTCTTTTTTCATTAAATGTTATTAGATGCGTATATGTATATTTATATACATACATATTTCTAAATGTAATCTGCTGAGTTTGAAATGTTACTTGTATGTTTGTTTTCAGAGTTGAGCATTTGGTAATGGATAACTCATTGGTATGTTCTTCCTTGGGGAAGATTATTTTACTGCTCTCAGAATTCTGTAGTTGCCTGTAGTTCTTTGTGCAGGATGGAGGCCTCCTGGGCTTTCCCTTTTCATGTTAGCATGTCTATTGGTGTTACCCTCATCAAGCTCATGTTTAGGCAGTCATGTTGGTGAGAATTTATGAGTGTACTTTCTGACATTACTAGGAGACACAATCTCTCAGCATACACCCTGTTCCTCTGGCTCTTCCAATCTTTCTCCTCACTCTTTCACAATGTTCTGTCTATCTAAGATACTGGAGTCATTTGTAGATGTATTTATTAGGGCTGAGCCCCACAACTCTGCATTAGGATTAGTTGTGGTTTCCTGTAATGTTCTCCATGTCTTTCAAAAAGAAGTTCCTTTGATGAGGCATGAGGATTACACTCATCTGTGGGCATAAGGAGGAATATTTAGACTGTAGTTAGGGATTATACTCGTTAAGTAAAATGGTGGCTGTAGATTCTCCCTCATATCTTTGACTTATCTATGTACTTGGCTAGGTTTTAGGCCCAGACATGATTTCCTTCTTGTTGAATGGGTCTTAAGTTTAATTAGAGAGCTATTGGTTACTACCAATGTGGTATTTGTGCCACAGGTGCACCCATAGGACTATGGCTCCACGTTGGTTGTTGTGGTTCATAGACATCATAGTTGGGTAGGACTATTGGTTGTCTCTTTCCTTTGGAAGCTTACTTAGTGTCTTTAACAGCTAATACTCAGGGAGGGGACATTCATGTCAGTTCCAAGTCACCTCTGGGACTCGTGCCCTGTGTATAGTGTCCGCTGCACCTTCCTCACCTTGGGCAATCACAGGCAATAGCAATAGGTTTTGTGTTCTTGAATAACCCTGACCAACAACACAAGAGAGGGATTCTTATACTTGGTTTGGAGTTTTTGTTAGGTGATCTTTAGCCTTTGGAGGAAGCACTTTCAGCCCAAATGAGAAAACTTCATTTAAACTCTTCATGCATATTCATATATAGACTTACATATATTATAAAGGTTTTTTTGGTAAATAGTTAATAGTATGATTCCTCTTGACTTTTTTAGATAACCATAGTGTTATTTCACCCTCCTCTCTCCTTCTGAATTTACCTTCCATTCCATTCCCTAGTTAAAGCCCTTTCTTTCCATATTTCTCAGATAAGATCACCTATACCCTGTTATTTTCTTCTCTATTGTTCCCCCACTCTTGAACCTAGCAATGATCCCTTTGTACTTTCATGATTACTTCAGTGACTCCATGATGTCTATATAAATCTGAGGTTTGGAACTAGGAGCCTTTGATGAGAGAGATATGCAACATTTTTGTTTCTGCATCTAGGTTACTTCACTCACTATGATCTTTTCTAGTTTCATCCATTTACTGCAAAGTTAATGATTTTTTTTTTCTTTAAAGCTGAATAATATTCTGTAGGGTGTGTGTGTGCCACATTTCCATTATCCAATTGACCATTGAAGGAAATTTAGATTGTTTCCATTTCCTAGCTGTTATGAAGCTATTATAAATAGAGTAACAATGAACATGCTGTGTCATTTTCTGTGGAATAGGATGTTGAGTTCTTTGGGTATATGCCAAGGAGTGGACTGGCTGTGATTTTCTTTTTATGGCTGTGATTTTTATTACCAGCATTTATACTTTTATTTCTGAATGGTTTCCATTGGTAAAACTTAAAGGTTATAAACACAAAATGTATACATATCAACCAATATTCTACTGGTTCTTAGAACCAGAAACTGGGGATTCACCTAGGAAAATGAAAGGTTTCATTCATTGCACTACCTTGCTATGCTATCTGGTAGATATTTGTATATCTATTTGCTACAAACATGTTGATAATGTATGCACATGTGTAACTTATATTTTTAATTAAATCTTATAGTAATTTTAGTGAAGAATAGTATAGCATTTTTAGTTTAAAAATGAATTATAAAAGAAAATAAGATGACTTGAGTGTCTACCTGATGCCAATACAATTTTGCAGCAAATTTATAATTTTTCAACCTAATAAACATTTTGTTATTGATGATCTTTGTAAAGGGCAATCCTGTTTTGGTGACCTTTAAGTTTCAAAAAATTCTGAAAACTATAGTGATAGTGTCTGGAGGAAAAAGTAGTTGCTGTATTTTGTGTACAGAAAACACTGAAGCTAAGTCCAACAATATTTCAATATATTAAAGAAACACCCATGAAAGTCTGGATTCCCAAATTAAGGTTGTCTGATGGAGTAACATTAAACCTTCCAAATCCTCTGTAAATGTCTACAGTTGAGACTTTTTTCCTTGCAATGAGAGCATGCTACTTTTTATGTTGTATATTCCTTACATTTTGCATTAGGCATGTAACAGCCTTTTGTTGTTAATTATGAAATTCTGAGATGAACTCAAGTGAACAATACATTGTGTGAATTCAAACATTGCCCCAGTGTATTATTTTGTGAGTATTCATTCTCTCTCTTGTGTTTCTAACCACACAGATGTGAATGGTCTGTATCTCACATAAAGTTTTTGTAGATTATCAACACAGAAATTGCATGAATACAAAATAAATGTTGGAAACAAATTTATTTAATTTTAAAATCAAGTAGAAATTGTTAATTATGTACTTAATTTAAGATAGAGCTAGAATACATGCAAATGATAGGGAGATTTGCATATCTGAGGTTGTAAAACTCCAAATTTTTATCAAATATCTCAGCAGAGTAACATGGTTTTATAGACACAGATTTAAAACAAATTTGGTTTTGTGGTGCTTTGATTAATATAAATGACAGGGTAAAAAACCAAAAAATATATACCTTAAACTTAAAAAAAAAAAGGAAGAGGATGGGGGGTTGAGGGGAAAGAGGGTGGGACTGGAGGGGGGAGTAGGGAGGGGATTGTGATTGAGATGTAACTTGAAGAAATAAAAAATAAATTAATCTCCAGTGGGAGATGATTGAATTGGTGGTAAGCCATTCTCTTGGCTAGAAAAACCACTTGCTTCAACTGTAGACAGACTTCTGTCCAAAAAGGACAAAATTGGAAGCAGGTAAGTCGACAGCCTAGCTCTGCCAAGACAGGGTAGGTAAGTCCTTCATAATTCCTGCTCTACAACCAATGTCTGTCAGAGAAATGGGGCCAAATGGCTGAAGATTGATGCTGTAATGTATGGAGAGAAAATGGGAACTGTCCAGGCAGCCACTGGTATGTCATTTTTTAGTTTTGGAAGCTGCAGGCCCTGCACTTCCTATGTAATCAGATATATTTATCCCTCTCAGGTCTCTGAGGTGGTTGAAGAATAGATAGCTAGAGTCTCATAGTTAAAGTTTGAGTTGTTTAGGAATCAAGAGGGTGTTCTGGATCTAAGAAGATATTTTTAAAATTATGAGGCAAGTTAGTATGAAAGCTGAGTTAGATATAGAACTTTAAACTCATGGAGATGCTTAGATAGTAGAATGTTAAAGTCAGGTGCCAAATACATATGGACTGGACATTGGGAATGTATGCTAAGCCATATAACTCTTATAATCGTGGACTATTTATTTCTGTTGTTTTGTATTGTATTTATAGTTATAAGAAAAAGAACCATTATTTGGTCTGAAAGGGAGAGCTGTTGGGGGGAAAAATAAATACCTTAAACTAAAAAAAAAAGAAGGGAAGAGGATGGGGGGGTTGAGGGGGAGGAGGGTGGAAGGGTGGGACTGGAGGGGGGAGTAGGGAGGGGATTGTGATTGAGATGTAACTTGAAGAAAAAAAATAAATTATTTAAAAAAAATTGTGTTGCAAGTTAGTATGAATGTTGAGTCAGATATAGACCTTTAAACTCATGGAGATGTTTAGATAGTAACATGTTAAAGTCAGGTACCAAATACATATGGACTGGTGGACTGGTCATTGGGAATGTACGTTAAGCCATATAACCCTCATAACTGTGGCCTAATTACCTCTGTTGTACTGTATTGCATTTGTTATTATAAGAGAAAGAGCCATTTGTTGGACTGAAAGGGGAAACTGTAGGAGGAAATAAGATATACATTAAACTTAAAAAAAAAAAAGGGAAGAGGATGGGGGGTTGAGGGTGGGAGGGTGGGACTGGAGGGGGAATAGGGAGGGGACTGCACTTGAGATGTAACTTGAAGAAATAAAAAAAAAAAAGAACAGATCCAACAAAAGTCAGGGAAATATGACTCCAACAAAATGCACCTATGCTAGTAAAACAAGCCCTGACCACTCCACCACAGCTGAAACACAGAAAATGATGACAAATCTATACTTTGGAAAGTGATAGAGTCCTTGCAAGAAGAAATTAAATCTCTGAAGGAATTTAAAGAATCCTTAATTTTACAAACAAAAGCAATGGAGAATACTATTAGAGACCTCCAAGCCAATGCAGCTCAACATGAACGGGAAAGGGACAAGGCAATGAAAGATTTAAAATATTTGAAAGATTTGCAGACAAAGCCAAGCAAATTGGAGCAGGACATGTCTAGGATGAATAAAATTGTTCAGTAATTGAAATTGGAAGTGGAAACAATAAAGAAGACACAAACAGAGATAATCCAGGAGGTGGAAAATCAAGGAAGAGAATAGGAACTACAGACATTGTATCAAAAATAGGATACAAGAGATGGAAGACAGAATCTCAGGTGTGGAAGATTCGATTGAAGAAATCAGTACAACAACCAAAGAAAATGAGAAGTCTAAAAAAGTTCTCACCCACAACATCCAAGAAACCAAGGACTCAATGAAAAGACAGAACCTAAGAATTATTGGCATAGAGGAAAGAGAAGACTCCTGACTTCATAGTCCGGGAAACATCTTCAACAAAATCATAGAAGAAAACTTACCTCCTTACTAAAGAAGAAGATGCCTATAAAATTTCAAGAGGCATACAGAACACCAAACAGAATAGACCAGAAAAAAAATTCCTCTCACCACATAATAATAATAATAATAATAATAATAATAATAATAATAATAGAAGCTCCAAATCTACAGAACAAAGAAAGAATATTAAAAGCTGTAAGAGAAAAAGGTCAAGTAATGTATAATGGCAGACACATTAGAATTACACCTGACTTCTCCTCAGAAACTTTAAAAGCCAGAAGGGCCTGAGCAGACATCCTACAAGCCCTAAGAGAACATAGGTGCCTGACCAGACTACTATATCCAGCAAAACTCTCTATCAACATCAATGGAGAAAACAATATATTCCATGACAAAATCAAATTTAAACATACATTATTATTGACTTTCTACTATAAGATTCTGTAGGATTTTGCAAATATATAATGAGAAATAACCATAATTGCAATCCTCTCCTCTTTTCTCCTTATTACTAATGCCTGGATCTCTTTGATTCTTAGGCTTCCCCAAATTGAGTACAGAAATATGTAGTCTTAGGACTGGGTTCCTTCATTCAGTGACACATATGCTAAATTCATCTACAATACTTTTTGGTTTGATAGGTAATGTTTTTAATATTGGATTCTGTGGCAAACCATAGTATATTCATTACTCTTCTCAAGGTTGTTTACAATAAAAGTGCTAAGCATACTCATGTGGGGCTTTACATAGTTTTCAAAACTCTTGTTGAATAACTAGTAGCACATAATATGTAAGCTCTGTAGGAAATAGATTAAACTTTTTCAAAAGTGAAGTTAGTGTTAAGAGTTCTTTCCTATAACCAGGCAGTGGTGGTTATCTTTAATCCCAGCACTCAGGAGGTAGAAGAAGAAAAGATCTCTGAGGTCATGACCTGCCTGGTCTACAGATTACTTTCCAGGACAACCAGGGCTACACAGATGTAGTGACATTCTGGAACTTTGGTTTCTTTAAAAATAACAGAAATATTGTAAGAAGATGTTTTCATTTTAGACCCAGGTGGGAGGATATGGGGCTGCTGCAGCAGCTGACTATGATTTGCCTCAAGCTCCAGCACAGGCAGGGTTTTGTCCACTGCAGATAGTTTCTGAGATTTTGTGATGTTTGGAATTCTTGAAACTCTTCAGAGGGTATAGAAATACTAGAGGCTTGAGAGGTGGGATTGGTGGTTGTTGGCCATTCATGGGTTCGGGGGAGATGGTTGCAGTTTGTTAGTGGTCTTGCTCAAAGAAGAAAGAAGACAAAAATTAGATTCAATGATCTTTATCTCTCTCTCTCTCCTTTTTCCTTTCCTATGTAGTGATGAGGGTAAAACCGAGGGAATAACGGGTAGGAAAAAGAAGACCCTACAATGTAACAAAGACTTGCTACACATAGAGAAAACATGTCTTGGATAACCAAAAAGAAAAAAAAAAGCAAAGAATTCTTCCCTTGTATTTTTCTTCTCCCTCCTTTATTTCTCTTATCAATTGCTTTTCCCTCTTTCTACACACACATACACACACACACACACACACACACACACACAAGAAAGAAAATTTGAGAAGTTCTAGCAATTTTATCTAGCAATTAGTTAACCTGACATGCACATTTGTTCTAGAATTACATTTTAAAAATGACATTGCTAGTAAGAACGCAGACAGCAAAAGGCTACTGTACCTACTGTTAGTCAACCACATGCATTCCAGAACCAGGTGCTTATACATCCCCCCCCCCCCCACAATGGCTTTAACCATCACCATAATGAAAGCCCAATGAGACAGGTTTCCACTGTCACCATCGTTTCATATTTTTCCCTATGTGTATGCTTCACACCCCCTCTAAAGCCTATGCCATTATATTATGGCTATCCTTCTCCGTCCCTCCGTCCCTCAGTCCCTCCGTCCCTCCGTCCCTCCGTCCCTCCGTCCCTCCCTCCCTCCCTCCCTCCCTCCCTCCCTCCCTCCCTCTCTCTCTTTCTCTCTCTCCTCTTTAGAGGTGGCCTTTTGTACCTCCTGCCCCCCCCCCCCCCACTAAGTCTCTTGAGTGAGGTCTGTTTCTTGGTGTGATTTTTGTGACATTCTGATTGTTAGAATACCCATTCATGGCAAAACCCTTCATTGGTTATATGACTTGCATAGGCCTTCTTGGTGCCTGAACTCTTCCTTGGAGTCCAAGCTACACTGGGACCCTATCCGTCATCTACAGTCCACCTTCAAAGGACCTTCTTCTGGCTCATCCATGTCTGGACCCTCCATTTATCACTGACCCTCCATCTATCACTGACCATTGGTCAGTTTTCCCTTTGGTCAGTATAAACACATACTCCCTGAGTCTGAGGGAATGACAGTTGAGTTGTCTGGCATCCTTTTGGTACTCTTGGAGGTGGAGGTAACCCCAGCCCTGGTCTTTAAGGCCACAGTTGACCCTCTTCACTGACCCCCACTTCTGACCCTTTCCCTTGGTTGACACTTAATTTTTTGAGCTCAGTTTTTTGCCTTTTGGCTTCATTTGAAAGCCCTGATACCAAGTGCCGAGTCTACTTGGGATATTATCTCAGAGTCCATTGAATATGGTGACAACCCACTGGGAGGTCTGATGTTTAGGTCCTTCCTGAATACTGAGAACACCCTTAACTACAGGCTTCAGAACTTCCATAGCTTTTGGATCCCATTTAGGATGCCTTCTAGAAAACCTTTAGCTTCTTCACATGGCATTCAACCTGAAGGGTCTCAGGATTTGTAAGTTCATTTTTGTATGGTTTTAGAACAGAAAAAATCTCTACCAAAATTTAGCTTTGAACTTATAAAAAAGGCTTATAATTAAAAATCTATACATAGGTAATTTTAATTTTCTATAACATACTATATTCAACTCTTGTCTAGACACACTATATGTATAGCTTAGATTCAAGTCTTGTTTGGGAAAATAGATGTTTTTAAATACCAGGCATGAGGCTCTCCTCCATCTTGGCTAATGACTTCATCAAGATGTAAGCAGCTACATGACTGGCAACCATCTTTACTAAGGTTAAAAAAGAGTACATGACTTTTGTCTTCACCATCTTAAGATGACCACATGGCATAAAACAATTATAAACTTCATAGTCCTACTGAGCTCTCTCAGTATCATTGTATCTTCTTTTTTGACTAAGGAAACAACAGGCTTATAAGATATTTTATATTGATTATAGGTTTAAGGTTATAAATATCTGTTCAGATTAGCAAAAGCTGACTTAGATATTTACATCTAACTACTTATGTGTTTGCTAAGTGCTCAGAACCAGGATTCTAGAAAATTTAGATAAGTAACAACATATGTTTGATAAAAACGGTATATTTGGTAAATATGGTTTATAAATTCTTAAGGTCTACTCAATTTCTCAGTAATATTTATTTAGCTTCTTGTGTTTGCTTATTTTGATAATATTTAAATATTAGGATAAACTAAGTCATAAAAAATTGTGATGTTCTATAGTGGTACACTATAGGAGGCTCAGAAAAGTTCCCAGTTACCATATGGACTGTATTTATGATTAAAAGTTTTTATTTTGGTGCTAAAAGAGCTTTGATTCAAAATTGTTATTATTTTCTTTTTTAGCCATATAGTACAGGATAACTATACTACAACCAATGCACCAAAAGGAACATGAACATAGACTTTGTTTCCTATCAGTGAGACACTTTGCCCTATTGGTGCTGCCTTGTAGGCCCCCAGTGTATGAGGAGGCTCTTGGCCCTCATATGACTGCTGAACTGGGGCAGGGGACTGTTATGTAGGGACACTCCACCCAGAGGAGTGGGATGGAAGGATAGGGGTAGAGGGTGGGAGGGCGGGACTGGAAGGGGTGGAAAGAGGACACTATGATAGAGATATAACCTGAAGTAATAAATAAATAAATTAAAAAAACCCTAAATTGTTATTTTTTAAGGCTAAACCTAACAGGGCTAAAATGTAAAGTCCCAATCTTATAAAAACTACTAACTCAATGTAAACTGTTAAAGATAATTAAGACATGCAAGCTAATAGTCAGTAACTGTATAAATGATCAAATCTTTAATGTGTCCAGAACTATACTTGTAGTCATGTTAAGTACTAATGTAATTACTAGAATAAGTCTTATTTAGCCTCCTGTATATGTTTTTTAAGTTAAGCCTAAAATAACTAAAAAAAAAAGGGGGGGGAGTTAAACAGGTAATGGTCTTCAAAACTTTTCAGGGATCTGTTGAATATAGCATTTAAAATGTTTTTTGGAAAAAGCTTATTATGACAGGTGGAGCTCCTAGTAGTGACACCAATGTCTCCAAGAAAGATGATGGGGCATGACAACTTCACCTGAATAGTAATGCTTGCCACTGGGAAAAATGATCCGTCCCTTGCCTGCTGGCAGGTCTCTGCACAAATGGGTCAGTTTTGGGTTGATTGACCTACTCTGCCCCTCAAAGTAAGGTCAGTCCCCAAGTTCTCCATCTATAGGAAAATCCTTCAGACCCAAATCTGGCAGCTGAATATTAAATGCTGTCCTACATGACAAGTGAAGACCTACTTCCCACAATGAAGCCGTGGAGACCGCAGGAGCCTAGAGCAGTCACCACAGATCCCTTATACCTATCACCATGTGCTCATCACTGATCTCCATTTCTGTGAAAAGTTCAATTCTATCATTCATCCTCTTTTCTTCATTCTTAAAATTCCAATTGGTAATATGAACTATAGCCATTCTTATCTATTTTTAGATCATTGTTATAATTTGTCATCACATCTAGAAATGTTTTATGGGGTGAATTTGTATGCGCATGTATGATATTCCTGTTTATGTGTGTACATGTTGTATGAAGGCAAATGTGAATATAGTTGAGTTTGTGAGTGGAGGTCATAAGTTGAAATTGGATGTCTTCATTAGTCACTATCCACTTTATCTACTGAGGTAGAGTTTTTTGCTGAACCTAGAACTCACCTAGTAACCAGTCAAACTAACCAGCCTATTCTGGGAGGAGGTCCAGTATCTTCCTTCCCTGGTTTAGGAAAACAGATGGGTCAGCATGCCCACCAGGATTGTATATAGATTGAGGGAGTCTGAATGCCAGTCTTTATTCAAATTTTGCTGAGTGATTTATCCACTGAGACATCTCCCCAGCCCAATAAATAGTTACTTCAACCTCAATTTGAATTTCCCCTCAGTCCTAAACCTAGTTCAGTGGATCTCTCTCTCTCCCTCCCTCCCTCTCTCTCTCTCTCTCTCTCTCTCTCTCTCTCTCTCTCTCTCTCTCTCGGTAAAAGCCTTCCTAGAGTAATGCAGATACATTTACTTTTTTTTTGCTTTTGTAAAGACTCTTACAGTTATATTTTCTCAAGACATTTATCATTTTGCAAACCTCACATTTAGGCTTTGAACATGTTTTGAGATGATTTGGTGTGCTATAAAATGAGACTTTAGTGTCAGTTCTTCACATATGGATTTCATATTCTCTAGACACTATTTATACTTTTTGGTAGTTGTGTCAAAAATGACCTGACTATGCAATCATAGGCATATTTCTCTGGTGTCCTCTCTATTCCATTGGTCTCTGTATCAGATTTTTCTACCATTTTGTATCCTGCCTCTACACTCAGTTAACAATTTATTTTGCTGAACAGGATCATTTTAATTTTCTATTCTACTGTAAGGAGAAATTAAGTATGAAAATCTTAAGAAATTGATAGAATGGAAAAATATTATACTGAGTAACCTAACTCTTGACAGAAAGATAAACAGTAAATGTTTTCCTTCCTATCATAACTATAGCTTTAATATTCTAAGTTTGTGTGTTTAACCTAGAATGTTTGTGGACAGCTGGAAGCTAGAAGGGGGTCATAGTCTGGGGTGGGAGATACTAAGAGGTGAGGGGAATAAGTGATTTCATATGTGATATGAAAGTCAAAGGAGGGAATATTGCAGGTGGTAAACTTTAGATGGGGATAGGGAAGGGAGATGAAAGAGTTGAGGAGCTGGGAGAGAGGAAGAATTAATTCAAGCTAAAAATGCAAAAAAAAAAAAACCCAGATGAAAACTGCTTTACAAACTAATTTAAGAATATAATATTATCCACTACAGAGGTAGATAATAACAATCCCAGAAGCCATGGGTTATTATAGAATATACCTCTATTAGTTTTTGACAACAAGGTTTCCAAGTGCCATAAATGATACTCTATTGTTTGTGTTTGCCAGAACTAGAGGCTAAGAGTAGTCATTATCTACAGTGGTGTTGCCACTGGTGAATAATCAAGGCTCAAAAGGACACCTCAATACCGTGACCTTCTACAGGACAGCACTGGTAAAATTCAGTGTGTTACAGAACAAAACCACAAACAAAAAAGGAAATCAACATAACAATTATCCTGGTTGCTTTTTTGTTGTCAACGTTACACAAATTAGAATCACATGAGAAGATGGCACTTCTCTTGAAGAATTGCTTCAATCAGATTAAGTTGGGCCCATATGTATGAGAGATTGTCTTGTTTGATGTTTGTTGTGGCAAAGCTCAGCATACTATGGTAACACCATCACTAGGCAGCCTGGTTTGGACTTTATGTAAAAACAATTCGAACATGGGAAAGTGAATGCATTTTATCGTTTCTGCTTCAGCTTCTACTTGAGTTCCTGTCCCTGATTTTCTTCATTGACAGACTGTAACCTGGGAGTATAAGACAAAATAAACCATTTCCTTTCTAAGATACACTTGGTCATGATGTCTATCACAGCATATGAGAGGAAAGTAAAACAGTGTAGTAAGAGGAAGACTGTTCATGAGGCTGAAAGACTTAGTGAATGTGAGAAACAGAGGATATGATTATGAAATGCGATGAGAATGTGTATAAGAAATTGTAAAAATAAAGAAAAATTAATAAAATAAAATAAGCAAAATAAGATTTTTTTTTTGGTAAAAACCACTAGTCAAGAAGTCCAGAGACCACTGGACAACTGAAACTTCTGAAGAAAAGGGTCCAGACACCAAAGAAGACAAGTAGCTCAGATGAATCAGTCTCACAGACTGTCTCAATCAGTATCCTCAAAAACCTACATCCAGAATAACTTCAAAATGCCTGCTAAAATGGTCCAGCCTCACAGACTGTTCCATCCAGGACTTCAGTGGAGACCTGAACTTTCCCACCCAAAGTTCAGCTCTAACTACATACTTCTCAGGACATTTAAGCTGCCGAGCACAAAACGACTGGACAACAAATGTTACTATTAACTTGCTTAACCATTTTTCCATCCTTATTTGGGCCCCCAAACAGGTTTCCAACAACCCACGTCAGTTGGAATCAATTTTAAGAAAGCGATGCCCTATTTCCAGATGGTGGGGTTGGTGATGTTTTTAGTCATTTGATGAGTTATAGATATTTGTTGTCATTTAGGGGTATTGATTACAAGTTGTTAAATGATCTTGTTAAACAAGGTTTAGGAGGTTTGACCCAGGGATTTTTCTCTTTTTATTTTCTCTATCCTTCTTTCTATCTTATGTAGGGGGAAAAGACTTGAAAAGAAAAAAAAAAAGAGGCGATATAGACATGATATAGGAATGATAAAGAAAAAGGGTAGATTATTGAATCTACTCTTATATATTTGTATCTTGATACAAAATTAAGGTTATATTTGGCTACATTGGTATAGATCTTTGTATATTGATACAAAATTAAAGTTAACTCATAATTGTATCTATGTAATTCTTAAAAATGCAATGTAAAGTTCTAGGGCTTTTGATAGTACCTATCACAAACAGTTTAGGGTAGTTAAGAAATGCAAACTAATAGTCATTCAAACTTGTTTTGTTAGGTACTAGTTTAATGTATCACAGATGTTTTCTAAGTTAATCAAATATTAAATTGCTAAGAGACAAGCAACATCTGCTTATTCAAATATACAGAGATAGATAGATGGCCTTAAAAAACCTCAAGACATCTGTAGAATGTGGCATTTAAAGACATTTTCTTAAGATTTTTTTGATATTGAGATGTGTCAGTTCGTGACAGCATCCTCCATTTTACTCCAAGTAGATGATGAGCATTGAAGAATCTCCATTTGGAAATGGCTGCAGTGGCAAGCTAGCCACTGGACATGAGAAAAGTACTTGCTTCAACTGTAGACAAAATGCTGTCTAAAATGGGCAAAACTTGGAAGCAGGTAAGTCAACAGCCTAGCTCTGCCAAGACAGGGTGAGCAAGTCCTTCATAATTCCTGCTTTACAATTGATGCCTGTCAGAGATACTGGGCCCAAAGGAGGAAGCTAGATGCTCCCATGTTATAGAGAGAATCTGGGGACTGTCCCGGCAGTCAGTTATCTATCATTTCTTAGTTTTGGAAGCTGCTTTCTCTGCATCTCCTGTTTATTCAGATATATTTATCCTTCTCAGGTCTCTAATGTGGTTGAAGACTAGATAATTATAGCCTCATAGTTAAATTTTAATTTATTTAGAAATTAAAAAGGATGTTTTAGATCTAAGAAGATGTTTTTAAGTTGGTAATGCAAGTTAGGATGGAAATTGAATTAGGTATAGAACTTTAAACTTATTAAGATAGATAGGTAATAGAATATTATTATTAGCTGCCAAATACATATGGACTGGAGATTGAGAATGTACGTCATAACTTACAGTTTTCTTAATTGTTTCCTAATTGTTTTGTATTGTATCTATTGTTATAAGAAAAAGAGCCTTTTATTGGACTAAAAGGGGAAGATGATGGGGAAAAATGATAAAAAAAAACAAACAAAACCTCAATTTGTAGCTGCAGAAACTATTTTTAATTCTTTAGGATCCTAATGGTTTATGAACTTTGTTTATTTAGTAGCACCCCGAGAAAATTCTTTCTTTGGCTTTTACTGTGCACCTCAACTTTGTTTAGGGTAGGTTTCAGACCTGTGATTAAAGAGTCTTACCAGAATCACAATAGGTATACTCTTAGAAAACACTCCTAAAGACAAACCATTTGAATTAAAAAGGAAATAATGCAGTTATGAAGATCAGCAAGGAAGTTGGTGTTTGAAAACCAAGGAGCTGTTGGACTTAGGAAAAGAAGAGGATTATGAGGACCTAGTAGAAGAAGTTGTGAAGAGGTATTTTTTCACTCCATTAAGTGGTGGATATTCAGCCTTTTAGAGAAGGCTATCATATTAGGATACGCAGTCCCCTGAAAATTGGAAAAACTGTACAAAAAGATTCACAGATCCCATAACAGAATCACATGAATCATGAAAAAGCAAGGTAATATGACTCCTCCAAAAGATCACAACTCTGTAACTTTTGAACTCAAAGATTATAGGGTAAATGTGAGGTGAATATTTAAAAAAATTCAGGGTGTATTTTTTGCTGGAAAAGTGCTTACCTGGCATGCCTAAAGCCCTGTATCTAAACAGCATGGTGGCATATGATTGTAATTCTAGATTTTAGAAAATAAAGTCATGAACATAAGGAGTTAAAGTCATATCTGGAAACAGTGGTTGTTCAAATTCAATCTCGTCTATATAAGGCCCTGAGTCCAAGATATTAATATATTTCTTGTAAAAATAAAAAAATACACTAAATAATTCTTCGTGTCAAAGAGGGAGATATAGTAGGTCCAGGATCTAGAGAAGAGAATCAACAACAGAAAGAAAAAAAAAAAAGAAAAGAAAAAAGAAAAAGCAAAGCAAAAACAAAACATAACCAAAAAAACCCCCACTGAAACTGCAAATTAATTAATTAATGTAATTATTAGTAAATATAAACTGTAAGATTAGACTGGTGGAGTAGCTGGCAGCTTGGCAGAGGAGCGGCGGCCTGGCCTGCATGCCTTAACTTGTTGCCTAACTTATCCTGGAGAAAGAGCCCCAGGACCAAGGGTAGCCTACACCATCTGTAACCTAAACTCTGTTAATTAATATAAGATATTATATTAGGTCAATAGAATTACCAGCAGCTTGGTAGCAGCTTCGCCTGGGCTCCAGGGGAGTCCAGGAGTCTGGAATTCCTACGGCCAGGGACTGCTTGGACTGAGGGCCTATAAGCCGCCACAGTCATTTCCTCAATAATTAAACGCACCAAGACCTTTTAATGTTTTAAGGCTTATCCCTTAGCTGGGCAGACTCTCAATTAGCTACTCTAAATTAACCCAGATCACCTAATCCCAAACTGCCATGTGCCTGTGATTACCTTCCAGCATTCTCCAGACGTCTGTCCCCTTCTGTGTCTCCCAGTGGAAAGAGAGAGAATCTTGGTGTGTGCCCAGGGTTCCTGTTCTAATCTCAGGAAGTCCCGCCTTCTTATACTCTTTCTGCCCAGCTTATTGGCCATAAACGACTTTTATTAACCAATCATGAGAATGCCTCAGAAGGGGCAGTAACCAGATCTCAGCATTGAATTCAACCTATCAGAAGCAATGATATTAAACCTTCCCTCAACACCCCATATCCAAAAATATGGACAAAAACATCAAAAGCCTGGAAGATAAAAATTAGAAAAGAAATCAAAGTTTTTGAATAAAATCCTCTAAGTAAAAATGCTGTATATAATAATAATACTAATAATACCACTAATAGTAAGCCTCAAACAAGCAAACAAACAAAGCAAAGAAAGAGCTGCCAATATATTAGACCGAAGAGAGAAGGAACACCAGGAATAGTGAAGACTGATTAAGTATTGTATTCAAATATTATAAAGGACAGAGAAATGAGCGTGGGCACCCACCTACTCTCCAGAGCTTATTTGCCTCCTATCTCAAGCCTCATGCTGTGGGTCCCTGCATCATGTATTCCATCAGACTTTACTGTTCACCTGCAGAATGACATCATCTACTGCACACCTAGTACTTCATATTGATTTGGTGGGAATTTTAGCCCTTAACTTGCCATATGAATTTTTTATGTACATTGCTGAAGTACTCATGCTCCAACAATCATACAGAAGCACCCTACTTCACAATTCTCTGTCACTTCCTCCTCATCTGTCTGTATTCTCATCTGTACAATTATGTTCTCCAATTACAACCTATGATTGTTGTCTCTAGATTCCTGGTATTTCAACTCTATGACCCACCTTCTTAACTCCAATCCTGTATTCTCACTACTTTGGATTTTTTTTTTTTAAGGATTTCTAGTATATCATCTCTTTACTTTGTCAGTGTTCTTAAGCTTTTCTGCCTCCAGGCCATTCTTACAGAGTTTATATTCCAATACATATCATTCTAGTCACCAATTGCAATACATCATCCTCTTGCATTCCTGTTTCTTACCGCACCTCCTAGGTGGTTGGCTATGTCAAGGTGAAGCTGAATATCTCTTTCTCAACCACCAGCCTGTTAGAACTCATTGAGTGAATGATGAATTCTCATACTCTGTATGAGAAGTGCATAGCCAAGAAGTAACTGGTAATGCTCTACTAGAAGGGTTATTTGGTTTGAATCAGTGGGAATGACAAACAATGTTTTCCCACAGAGTAAGGTGTCATCACCCATGGCAAAGTTCACCTTCTGTAGAGTAAGGGACATTCTTGTTATAGACCAAAAGGAACTGGAGAGGAGAAACCCAAGTCTGTTCCAGAATGTTTTTAAACTTGGCTATTAAAAAAAAAATACAAGAGGCATATTCCTGGACTGGCAAGTACTGCTGTGCTTCTCCAGTTAGAGTCCTAAAGTGTTAGTGGAATCCGCTAATATGTTGTCAGAAAGTTCTTAAACAAAGAAGGACCAAAGCTTATTATTACTGCTTGTGTCCTACAACATAAATGCTGACAGATTGCTCTGGGGAAACAATGCACCGAGGAAAATAAGGAAGAGGGTGTAGAACATACTACCCTTTTGGCCAAAAATGAAGGAAGCTAAAGAAAAATCTGGGAACTGACTGCTAGGAGATGTAGACTGTCCTTGCTGACAACTCCTCCTTGTAACCTAAATCTAGTCAAAATTAAGTCTTAAAACACTTAATACAAACAAAGTAAATACAAATGAAGATAAATAAATATTCAGACTTTCAATCCCCCCATCAATGCAATTAATGATGCATCTCTTAAACAAAATAAAATTATTATAGCCAGTTCAGATTTATACATCATTTTGTGTTCAGATATTTTCAATCTTTAAAATCATATTATTTTTACTTCTATAAAATTATAGACCTTTCTGATACTTTAAATTTTTGCTTTATTGTGGCAAAATAAAAATTTATCATTTTATTATTAAAAAGGTCTTTTATGATACTTGTTTTTTAGAAGATTACAAGTACTTTAACAACATGGTAGATTTATACACTGTGAACATGAACTGCACATGGGTCAAATGCCATGGCTGTCAATAACTAATATTTGGATTAAAGCTTAATACTATCATTAATTAGTTGTGAATTGAGAGAATATTTTATTACCTTTACTTTTCAGTACTAGGACACAAACCTAGGACCTCATGCATGCCAGGCAAGGTTTCACCATGAGCTAACTTCCTTGCTCCACAGTTTCTTAACCTCTCTGCTGCTCATTCTATGGAATAAACAAATGTAAAATGTGTGAACACATCCTACAGTTCACTGCTGAACTAAGTCTCAGTATTACAGGGCGTTCCTAAAGAGACTGGGAGAGAAAAGGCAGTGCAGAGGAGGGGGACCCTTCATGTGACTTTCTTCTGCCTGTGTGGCCTGCTTGGATACAGCTTTGTATGTTCATTTTCTGTTATGATAATGGGTACTGCTGTGCCTGCCCCTGTTAGGGATTTGAGGATCAAACAAGACGGAATTCATAGCAGGTGGTCAAGTTACAGAGAAGTTTAATGGGCTATAATCAACCGTTCATTGTTTATTAAATTCCCGTGGCTGACTAAAATATGTGTCTCAAAAAGAAACTGAATATCTGCAGACAGCAAAAGGACTTTGCTCCAAAATCTCAAAGATATTAGCCACGAGTCACCTGTGGGGCTCCTGAGAACTCCCATGAGCTTCCTTGTCTGACACCCATGCTTCAAGCAACATTAGTTCTGCTGAATTACATAGTTCATGAGGGAGAGTTGTTTGCAGAGCAGCCTTGGTAGGTTCTGGGAATCATATGCAGTCAAAAACTTTTGTGTAACTCATAAAATAAACCAGAAAGTCACACTCAAATGAGGTATATTCTTCTTCCAGCATCGAAGGAGACCCAGTGAATAATAAACAGAAAGTAGGAAGTAGTTACTTGTCTTTTACTTTGAAGATGTTTGAACAATCCTCAGACTAATATAAACTAGAAATGTGTGGCTAAAAAAAAAAAAAAAAAGTTAATTTGGGTCGTAGTAAACCTGTTTGGGGCCCGAACCCAAATGGAAAAAATGGTTAAAAATGTTAGTACAATCCTTTTATGTTCAGTCCTTCTGTTCTCAGCTGTTTAGATGACCTAAGGAGTTTGTAGGCAGAAGCTGATCTTGCAGGCTCCACTGAGGTTCCGGCCAGGGCATTGTGTAGAGCTGAA
>CAJQZJ010028103.1:0-13504 GCA_907164525.1 Lophiomys imhausi | reverse complement strand
AAATAGGAGGAACTCTGTTTCAGCTTAATTTGGGCTCCGCCCACTTAGCAGCTGAAAACAATGTCAGGCCAGATACTTTGTTTCTTCAAGTCTATTGAGTCTTTCCTGTTTTTCCTGACTTCAACCTTGTTTTTCAGTCTATTAAGTCTTTCCTGTTTTTGCTGACTTCATGCTGATAATGCTCTTCAGGCCCCGAATTAAGAGACAGTATCAGAAACTCCTATGTATTTTCTAAATCTAATTTATCTAACCCCTACACCTATGTGTATCTTTTTACTTTGTTAATAGTGTGATTGACATTAAGAAACATTTCTAGCCAGGTGTGGTGGCTCACACCTTTAATCCCAGCTCTCAGGAGGCAGAGGCAGGTGGATCTCTGTGAGTTTGAGGTCAACCTGACCTACAAAGCAAGTTCAGTATGGCCAGGGCTACACAGAGAAACACTCACTGTCTCGAAAAACACAAAAAGAAAAAAAAGAAGAGGGACTGGAGAGATGGCTCAGTGGTTAGGAGTACTGACTGCTCTTCCAAAGGACCCACATGACAGTTCATAGCTGTCTGTAATTACTGGGCATGGTGTCACATGCCTTTAGTCCCAGCACTTGGGAGGTAGAGGCAGGCAGATCTCTGTGAGTTTGAGGCCAGTCTGGTTTACAAAGTGAGCCCACGACAGTCAGGGCTACACAGAGAAACCCTGTCTTGAAAAAACAAAAAAAAAAAAAAACAAAAAAAAGAAAAGAAAGGTGAGGATCACCAAAGCATGAGGAACTGCATTAAAGGGTTACAGCATTAGAAAGGCTGAGAGCCACTGCATGGAGAACACTGCTTAATGGCTTGTTTTCATGATTTGCTCGGCTTTCTTGCTCTAATTAGAAAAATATATTTATTTATTTATTTTATGTGTATATGTATTTTGCACACATGAATACCTATGTACCACATGTGTGTCTGGTGCCTGGAGAGTGCTGAAGAGGCATCAGACCCCCTGGAACTAGAATTACAGAGATCTACCTGGCTCTACCTCCTGAGTTGCTGGGATGAAAGGCATATGCCACCATCATGCCCGGGCTATGAATCTAATTATGTTTTACAAATATACTTAACTCTTCTGCCCCTAGAGGCATTGCAGATGTGGCTGGTGTGTCACATGTGCATCAGTAGGTCACAGAGAGGAGAGAGGCTATATCTACATCCAGCGTTCTGACCTATGAACATCTGAATGGATAGTAACCCAACATTCCTGGGAAAAAGAAAGCCAGAGACCAACACAAGTGTGGTGCCATGGGGCCCAGGCAGGGAGCCAGCCTGTGAAGACCACCAGTCTAGCACCAGGAAAGCACCAACTGAGCTCCCAGGACAGGAAGCAAGCCAGAGACTAGAAGAACCCTGTCTGCCTGGCCCTGGATATTGGGGGTTGGGGGTGAAACAGCACCGAGGGAGTGAGTGTGGAAGAACCAGCTCTGCCTTTTGTCTGCTTTACAGTGGTGTTGGCAAGGGAGAGATTCCCTCCCCTCCCTTTTGCTCTTACCACCAGTGGCAGACAGGAGATCTGGCCCCATGGGGTCACAAGAGCAGGAGAGCTGTTCCTGCCCCTCGCATGCTCCAGTACTCGGGAGAGCAGGCTCTGCACCTTGCCTGGACAGCACAGTACAGCTGGCCCTGAATGTGAGTGAGTCAACCCCATGAGTATGGGAGAGCTAGCCATGCCTTTTGTCCGTTTTGTGGTGGTGTTGGTGATGGAGAGATCCCCTCCACTCTCTGATACCTTCACCATATGTACCAGGTGGGAGAGTGGGCCCTGATGGGGTCATGAAAGCAGGAGAGCTGGTCCAACCCCTTACCTGCTGCAGCACTCAGGAGAGCAGGCCCTGCACCTTACCTGGGTAGTACAGTAGAACTGGCCCTGGATGTAGGGGTTGCAGGCCCAGAACCAGGGCTTTGAGTTGGCCCACCCCAACATACACCTCATGGATGAACTGTGGAGTGCATGAAGAGGCCAGTTCCACAGATCTAAAACTACAGGATCTCCATGATACAGGACAGCAACATTATATCTGACAGGAGTCCCAGTGAGGTTCCAGTATTGACAAAGTAGCAGAAGCCAGAGGCCTCATACCAGACCAAGGAGTCATTATAATGAACATTTGCAAACAAAAAATGTGTAGACACGCCGGGCGGTGGTGGCGCACGCCTTTAATCCCAGCACTTGGAAGGCAGAGGCAGGCAGATCTCTGTGAGTTCGAGGCCAGCCTAGTCTACAAAGTGAGTCTAGGACAGCCAGAGCTGTTATACAGAGAAACCCTGTCTCGAAAAACCAAAAAAAAAAAAAAAATGTGTAGACAAAAGGTAATATTGTGAGACACACTACAGCTTCCACAATGAGAGGTTTTGTTTTTTTTTTTTTTAATGTTGGGAGAGGTTTCAAGGGTGGAGGGTGGGTATAAGGGGAGGTGGGAGATTAAAGGGAACATGGTGCATGATGTGAAATTCACAAAAGAAAAAAGAAGAAAAGAAATATACTTAGTTCAGTGGCCTTGGCTTCCATCCCTAGTCCCACAAGAATAAGTGAAGAAAAATACTATTATTCAAAACCCCATTGCCATTGATTGAATAGCCTTCTTTTCTTTGATGATTTGAAATATCATCTGTCACATTCCAAATTCTAATTTCTAAGTTAGCATTTCTACATTTTTCAGAAAATGTTCCACCGTTCTATTCATCCAAATCTGTTACCAGGGATAGTAATTTTGCTGTGAGTCCTGATGTCTGTCAGGGTGAATTCTTTTCAGTGCATTGTTTCAGAATTGCTTTTACTCTGGGGCCTACTGTTCTTCTGAGTGAATTTTTCTATCTTCTTATGAAAGTTGGTGAAGAAATTCCTCAGAGATTTTGAGTAAAATGTATTGAATTTGTAGTGGACATTTAGGAAAACGGGCATACTCACTCAATTCTCCTTTTACACATGAACAGAATACATCTCTCCAACTATGTAGGTTTTCTTTATATCTTTCAGAGGAGTTTAGGAGCTTTCTCCATAAAAGATTTTTTTCCATCTCCTGTTAGATTTTTATCCCTATGTACTTTATAGTTTTTTTTTGTTAAAGACAGTGCTGTAAATGTCATAGCTTTTAAATTGTGTCATCATTCTTAAATGGTAATTTCACTGTGTGCAGAGTTCAAAGATAACAGTCACATGCCTGTAAGACTATTATTAATTTTGAAAGAATTAGAAGTAGAGGGAAGTTTTCTCAACCTGATCCTAAAACATTTTTAATGGTGAGATGATAAGAGTGTCTCATCTAAAGTCAAAAGTAAGACAAGGAAAAAAATATTTGAATGCAATTTTATTCTAGTTCCCAATGGAAAACAGAAAAAGCGATAAATGCATGGCATATAGTTTTGTTTACTTAAATTAAATCAGCCTTTTAATTGATTTAAATTTAGGTCTCAGGCTTTAATTTAGTCCATTTACATTATTATGATTTTTTGTACTGTGATGGATTTATTCTTTAATCTTTTTTTCCAAGCTTAACTGTATCCAGCTTTATTAAAGATACTTTTCATGAAGGATTTATTCTTTAATCTTATTGTACTTTCTGTTAAATCTTTTTCCTGTTCTGCCTCCTGTGAATCTGATCAATAATTGTATTTCTGTTTTTGTACTTTTAAAAAATTTAGTTAACAATACTGTTCAACAATCTTGTATAGTTAAATAATATCCTTATTTTCCTTGTAAACAAAACTAGGCTTAGAATGTCTCATCTTTAGCCACCTTTTCCTCCACACACCATTGTTTCTAGTGTTTCTGTTCCCTGTGTCATGACCTCTATTAATGCTGTTGTTACAACTATTTCATGTAGCCAATGCTTGTATATTACATTTGTCTGTACATTCATTATTTTAATTCTCCATTGCTAAAAAAAAAAAAAAAAAGTCTTTATTGGAACTAGAGAGATGGTTTAGCAGCTAAGAATGTTTGCTGATTTTGCAGACGGTGGAAGTTTGAGTCCCAGAACCTGATTCTGGCCCGTACAATTGTAGAGCTAATCTCTTGTGTCTGTATGGAAGCTTCACCTGTCAGTAAAAAGCTGATGGCCTATAGCTGAGGCAGGAAAGAGGGGGGGAGGCGTTCTGGTAGAAAAAGTGGATTCTGGGATAGAGTCAGGCATGGGAAGAGTCTGTCCCCCCCAAACTCTGAGAAGCAGTAATAAGCCATGTGGTAGAATTTAGATTAGAATAAACGGGCTGGGCGGTGGTGGCGCACGGCTTTAATCCCAGCACTTGAGAGGCAGAGGCAGGCGGATCTCTGTGACTTCGAGGCCAGCCTGGTCTACAAAGTGAGTCCAGGACAGCCAGAGCTGTTATACAAAGAAACCCTGTCTCGAAAAACCAAAAAAAAAAAAAAAGAAAGAAAGAAAGAAAGAAACGGGGTAATTAAGTTACGAGTTAGTTGGGGAACATGCCTAGCTATATTGGCCTAGGCTTTTGTAAATGTATTTAAGTCTCAGAGTTGTTGTTTATGGGAACAGGAGCATAGGTGGAAAAACACTCAGTTACTGAAAACTCTTTCCAACACATAATCACCTTTAACTCCAGCTCCAGTTCTGGCCTGCATGAGCATTTATGTGTGAACATATGCACACTCGTGTGCAAACACAAAGCGATAAAGTAAACCTTTTTAAAGGATTGAAGCATCTTTATTGAGATATTTAATTTGCATACATTTTACCCCTCTACACATGCAATTCAGTGGTGTTTAGTATGTTGGGAATAGAATCAGATTAGCAGGGTGTAGTGGCACACACTTTTGATCCCAGGACTTAAAAGCCAAGCTGATCTCTGAGTTTGAGGCCATTCTGGTCTGCATAGTGAGTTCCAGACCAGCCAGAGCTACACAATGAGCCTCTGTCTCAAACAAACAAAAACAAATAAACAACCCCCCAAACCAGACAACAACAAAAACCCAACAGCCAAAATATACTCATCAAAAAACCCACCGCCCTCAAAAAAAAAAAAAAGAAAAGAATAATAGAATCATACAAATTAGGGATTCTTTTTTTTTTTGTAATTGGCTTACTTCATTTGTCACATTTACAAAATTTACCTGTATTTTAGCATGACTTAATTATTTTCTCATTCTGTGATAAAATACCCTGAGTAAAGCAACATAATGAAGAAAGGGTTTATTTTTGTTTGCAGTTCTAGTGAAAGACCCCTGAAATGGGGACACCGCCCCTGGGGCCCAGCGTCCAAGAACAGAGACTGAGACCACCGGATGCAAGTGCAAGAGGCAACTTTATTGTTTACACAGGCGCCTGCGGACGCTACAGCCTTCGGGTGACTGAGCGTGCCGGGCTAGGGCGAAGGTTGATTATATAGGGTTGGGATGGCAAGAAGCGGGCTTACAGAAGCAGATGCATGGTTACAGGGTTCTCATTGGTCGATTTAAATGAGGCCACGGTTCAGGCTAGGGGCGGACAGACTCAGCATCTCTGAGTTCCTGGCAATCAGATAAGGCTACCATTAGTACACTTTTGGTCTTTTCAGTTCCTGTTACCAGTGAGTCAGTCCCCAGATGTCTGACCACAGATATCCTGTTTGGAAAGCCCCCGAGCAACAGATATCCTGTTTGGAAAGTCCCCATTCTGTAACAAGCAACAGCATGGCAAAAATGGCAACTTAACAAACAGGCATGCACTAGCCGGGGGTCTTTCATTCCCCCCCTTTTCTTTATCATAAGTAAAACCCTTTACTTATCAGGGAATCTCAGTATCTACTTGTTTTAGAGCTTGATATTGGTGAGTTAATACTAAAGTCTGAATGACAGACAGGCGCTCTTTAACAAATTGGATCAGGCGATTGAGGATGTATGGGCCAAGTGTGAGGATAAGCATGAGGAGGATTAGGGGTCCCAATAGGGAAGACATTAGGGTGGTGAACCAAGGGGATCGGTTAAAGATTCCTTCAAACCATCCCTGTTGAGATTCGAATTCCCTTTGTCTTTTGTCTAACCTTTCTTTTAATTTATCTAGGGTCTCTGTGACAACTCCAGTTTGGTCCACATAAAAACAACATTTTTCTTTTAGAGCTGCACATAGGCCTCCTTCCTTAAGAAATAGGAGGTCTAGCCGGGCGGTGGTGGCGCACGCCTTTAATCCCAGCACTTGGGAGGCAGAGGCAGGCGGATCTTTGTGAGTTCGAGGCCAGCCTGGTCTACAAAGCGAGTCCAGGACAGCCAGAGCTGTTAAACAGAGAAACCCTGTCTCGAAAAACCAAAAAAAAAAAAAAAAAAAAAAAGAAAGAAAGAAATAGGAGGTCTAATCCACGCCTGTTTTGCAACACTACTTCAGACAGGGAGGTTAATGATTCTTTTAGTGCCCTGACAGATTTTTCTAGGGCTTGTAAGTCCTCATGCATAGCTTGATGTAAGTACAGATACCTGTCTGTGTGTACTAGTGCAGCGGAACCAGTGGCGATGCCTGCTGTGACTCCCCCTACCCCCAACAAGACAGCCAACGTGAGGGAGATAGGTTCCCGTTTAAATCTTTTGGAGAAATCTGTAAAATATGACAGCACGGTTTCATCATAATGATAGTATATGCGTGGCCACAATTGAACCAAGACGCAGTAATCCTGAGCCAGGTTTAGAACCGCTGCCGACACACAAGGAGTTAATCCGGTGTTGCAGGCCCAATATGTTCCATTGGGGGGAACCAGGTAATAATTACCCATTGTCACAGTTATGGTTTTACTGCAGAGGCTAAGTCCTAGGGGTGGAGTTCCTATGCAAGTGCCTGTTCCAGTAATCTGAGTTAGGGTTAGCTGGTGGCCTCTTTCTAAGCAGACAGCGGGTGGGGAGCTGGAATGAATAGTAAAACTTCCCTCGAAGGCTATCCCTTCATAATAGGGAGGGCGAGGGTCTAGACAGAGCCAGCATTGTGTGGCGCGCTGAGGGTCCGACTGATTCAGGGCTTGGAATGCTCCTCTGATTAGATTAATGAGTCTCTCTTCTGTGCCTGGAGCGGCTGTAACCCTGTCCTGAAGTCTAGTCACCCCTGGAGCACCAGAAGGACTTTTTGGCCCAGGTTCCCTCTGACCTAGGTTCTTGGAAGAGGCTACCGGTGCTTTTTGGTCTGAGAGTACCGGGTTGGGGCCTACAGCGACCGAGATCGGAGTTTGTATCGTCCGAGCTAGGGAGAATATACCAAAGATGTCTGGTCCTGACAAACGTAAGTGGAGTCCCCATGTTTTCGTGGTGACCCAGGGATCTTTCTTTCCTGCATTAGTGAAGGATAGGGTTAAAATGTTACATCGGTTCGAGTCACTACATGCTGCCCGATGTCCGTCACCGATTGAAGGCTTTTTTAGGGTAATCAAGTCCCAGGAAGAGCTAGGATTCTAGTGCGTGGTCCCTGTAGTTTCACATCCCCAGGCTTTACAAAATCCTACATCTGCTCCCCCACACTGACAAATCTGATCTTTTGTTCTGCCTGCTGCGGGGCAAGCGTAGACTCCTCTCTCACTTATGCAGATAACATCATCTGGCATTAATTTGCAAACGTCTAACCAGATGTCAGGGAAAAAGCTACTTAGGGCAGTCAACTGGGAAGTGTGGTAGACGATCTCCGTTGTAAAGAGATTCGTCACTGTCCATGTTACATTATAGATTGTATGAGGGGAGCCTTGGGGTTTGTTTTTTTCCCATGGAACCCTGAGAGAGCAAAAGCAAAGTTAGAAGGGTCAAGGGGGGGAACGGATAAGTCTTATCTTTAGGGGGTTTTGAGTGCGCTGAAGCTTCCATGTCGGTGCTGGTTCCGGCTCCTGGGGTGCGTGTCTCGGGTGGGCAGCCTTGACGTGCGATGCGTGGACCCAGGCAGCAATCCCGTTGACCTTTAGTGCCGTAGGGGTGGTCAGAAGTACGGTGTAGGGTCCTTTCCAGCGGGGCTCGAGGTTGCGGATCTGATGTCGTCTGACCCAGACGGTGTCTCCGATCTGGAACTTGTGTGGGACGACGGGGGTGGTCGAGGATTCTCGGTAAGCAGCAGCAAGAGGCTCCCAGATCTCCTGCTGCACCAATTGCAGGGCCTGTAGGTGGGCTTGAAGGGAAGGAGTATTAGCATAATACGAGATATCCGTATCAAAAAAGGTAATGGCTGGTGGTGGTGTGCCATATAAGATTTCAAAGGGAGTTAGCCCGTGTGGGCCGGGAGTGTTTCTGGCCCGGTAGAGAGCCAGGGGTAGGAGCTGTACCCAATCCTTTGAGCCAGTTGCAAGCGTTAATTTAGATAAGGCCTCTTTAATAGTTCTATTCATTCTTTCTACCTGACCTGAGCTTTGGGGTCTATATGCACAATGTAATTTCCAATCAATCCCCAGTAGCTTAGCCACCAACTGACTTACCTGGGAGACACAGGCAGGCCCATTATCTGACCCTATTACCTGCGGCATACCATACCGGGGGAAGATTTCTTCTAGTAATTTCTTTGTCACCGTCTTGGCAGTTTCGTGTTTGGTCGGGAAGGCTTCGACCCATCCTGAAAAAGTGTCTATAAAAACTAAGAGATATCTATATCCGTACACACCTGGCTTGATCTCAGTAAAATCTACTTCCCAATGAACACCCGGCCTATGGCCTCTCAGGCGGGTTCCCTGGCTGACATGAGTCTTCCCTGAGTTGATCTGAGCACAGGCCCTACAGTTGTCAGCCACTTGTTGCAGGGCTCTGCTCATGTTTAGAAGATATTGTCCAGTTTCTTCCCGGTCCAGCAGGGTTTTCATCTTTCGGGGACTCAAATGAGTTAGCTTGTGTAACTCGTCAATCAGCTCCAGGGTCATTTTTGTAGGAACCACAGTCTTTCCTTGATAAACCCAGCGACCTCGGGACGGATCATAATCTGCCCCCAGGTTTTGTATGATGTCTAAATCTTTTTCATCATAGTCCCAGGCAGGAAGCTTGGGAGCCTTTTCTGTCTCAGGGAGGATGGTGACCGTCAGGAGTTGAGGCCCAAGGGCAGCTTGTCTGGCCGCTTCATCAGCCAGGCGGTTCCCTCTGGCTATAGGACTGTCTCCCTTCTGATGTCCTGGGCAATGTATGATGCTTAACTTTTTAGGGAGAAACAAGGCTTTTAACAAGGCCAAGATCTCAGTCTTATTTTTTATTTCTTTTCCCTCGGAGGTCAGCAATCCCCTTCTTTTATAAATCTCACCATCAAGCCGGGTGGTGGTGGCGCACGCCTTTAATCCCAGCACTTGGGAGGCAGAGGCAGGCGGATCTTTGCGAGTTCGAGGCCAGCCTGGTCTACAAAGTGAGTCCAGGACAGCCAGGGCTACACAGAGAAACCCTGTCTCGAAAAAACCAAAAAAATAAAAAATAAAAAAATAAAAATCTCACCATGGATATGGGCAGTGGCAAAGGCATATCTGCTGTCCTTGTAGACATTAAGCTTTTCGCCTGCAGCCAGCTGAAGGGCCTGAGTCAGAGCAATCAATTCAGCACGTTGAGCAGAGGTGCCTCCGGGTAGGGCACTTGCCAAAATTACCTTGGTCTCGGTGGTTACCGCTGCTCCTGCTCGACGTTCCCCATTTAGCAAATAACTGCTACCATCTGTATACCAGGTATGATCTACGTCCTGAAGAGGCTGGTCCATCAAGTCAGGTCTGGTTCCGTGTACTTCCGCGAGGAACTGCTGGCAATCATGGGATGCCGGCCCCTTGGGCAGCGGCAACAGGATGGCTGGATTGAGAGTCACCATTTGCCCAAATCGGATGCGGTCAGCATCCAGGAGCAGAGACTGATAGTGGGTTAGGCGAGCATTTGACAGCCAGCGATCGGGGGGCTGGCGAATCAAGGATTCAATTGCATGGGGTGCCAGGATGGTCAATGGCTGTCCCAAAGTTAATTTTCCCGCATCTTTAATTAAGACCGCTATGGCTGCAACCATTCTTAAGCATGGGGGCCACCCAGATGCTACCAGGTCCAATTTTTTGGACAGATAAGCAATAGGGCGCCTCCAAGGCCCAAGCTTTTGGGTTAAAACTCCTTTAGCGAAGCCATATTTTTCATCCACAAAGAGTTCAAAGGGTTTTGTGAGGTTGGGCAGGCCAAGAGCAGGGGCCGACAGGAGAGCCCGTTTAATGGCCTCAAATGCCGCCTGGTGTGCCTCCGTCCAGGCAAAAGGGGCCTCTTGCTTGGTTAGCAGGTACAGCGGGGCCGCAATTTCGGCGAACCCAGGGATCCATAACCGACAGAATCCGGCAGTCCCCAAGAACTCCCGTAACTGACGATGGTTTTGAGGCGAGGGGATGCAGTCTATTTGCGCGCCTCAGTTAGCCAACGCTGTCCGTCCCGCAGATTATACCCTAGGTAGGTCACTTCAGTCTGACAAATCTGGGCCTTTTTGGCAGAGGCCCTATATCCCATTTGGCCTAGAGTCTGAAGGAGTGCCCCCATACCTTCATGGCACTCCTGTTCGGTGGAGGCGGCCAATAGGATATCATCCACATATTGTAGCAGGATCAGTGACAGGTGTTGGTTCCGGAACCCGGCCAGGTCATGGTGTAAGGCCTCATCGAAGAGAGTGGGGCTATTCTTGAACCCCTGAGGAAGGCGGGTCCAAGTCAACTGTCCTGAGATCCCCAGCTCTGGGTCTTTCCATTCAAAGGCAAACAGGGGCTGGCTTTGAGGGTTTAACCTTAGGCAGAAGAAGGCATCTTTTAAATCCAATACTGTGTACCAGGGGTGTGTTGGTGGCAAGGTACTCAGTAGATTGTATGGGTTGGGCACCGTGTGATCAATGTCTTCCACCCTCTTATTGACTTCCCTGAGATCTTGCACTGGTCGATAGTCCCCTGTGCCGGGTTTCTTTACAGGCAGAAGGGGGGTATTCCAAGGGAACCTACAGGGGGTCAATATCCCCTGGTCCAACAGTCTCTTGATGTGTGGCCTAATGCCCTGATAGGCTTCATTGGGCATAGGGTATTGTTTGATAGAGACGGGGGTTGCAGTTGCCTTTAATTGTATCACCAAGGGAGGTTGTTGGGTGGCCAGCCCCATTCCTCCTGTTTCTGCCCAGGCCAGGGGATATCTCTTAAGCCAGGGGTCTAGTCCCTTTTGTTCCTCCCTAGGTGATTCAAAAAGTTTATATTCATCTTCTAGTTGTAGGGTCAGTACCTGAAGTGGGGCTCCCTTCGGGCCCGAAATGCTTGCCCCCGTGTCTTCAAAGTGGATCTGGGCCCTTAGTTTGGTCAGTAGGTCCATCCCCAATAAGGGGTAAGGGCAATTAGGCACATGTAGAAAAGAATGAGAGACTTTACCTGTTGCCAAGTGCACTTTTCGTTCAGTGGTCCAATGATATTGTTTCCCGCCGGTGGCACCCTGTACCCAAGCTGTGCGGTTGCTGAGTGGTCCCGGGGAGCGAGTAAGAACTGAGTGTTGAGCTCCGGTGTCCACTAAGAAGGTGACCGGCTGCCCCCAAACAGTAAGGGTTATCCTAGGCTCAGGGGGGCGCTCCTGGCCTCGACTCCCCTAGTCTTCGTCCAGGGTCAAGAAGTTGGTTCTGGGCTCCAATGGCCCTGTCTTCTGCCTTCTGGGTAGCTTAGGGCAATCTTTGACCCAGTGTCCTTTCTCTTTGCAGTAGGCGCACTGGTCTCGATCTACCCTAGGCCTCCTATTGTCTCCTGCCCTAACTGACCTCTCGGTATTCTGATGCTGAGTCTGCACTACGGTGGCTAGCAAGCGACTAAGTTCCCTACTGCGTTTTTTTTTCTCTCGCATTATCTCTCTCCTCTGCCTCCTTCCTGAGCCTATCTTCCCTCTGTTCTATCTCTCTGCGCAGTCTTTCTTCTTTCTCCTCTGGAGTCTCTCTTTTATTGAAAATTCGTTCTGCCTCCCGAACTAATTCGGAGAGAGTGTACCCCCGCAAATTATCCAGCCTCTGTAATTTATTTTTAATATCTGGAGCAGACTGCCATATGAATTAATGACATTGATACATTTACTTCCTGTTCCGGACTATCTGGATCATAGGGGGTGTACATGCGATAGGCCTCTTTAAGTCTTTCTAAGAAACCCGCAGGGGATTCCTCTGCACCCTGTATTACCTGCTTTACCTGAGCCAGATTGGTGGGCCGGCGCCCGGCCCCTCGGAGGCCCGCTATGAGCAACTGGCAATAAAGGCGTAGGCTTCTCCTACCTGCATCAGTGGTGAAATTCCAATTCGGGCGGGTCAGTGGGAAGGCTTCATCAATCTCATTAGGCAACTGAGTTGGCCTCCCGTCCTCGCCGGGAACATTTTTCCTGGCTTCCAGGAGAACTCTCTGTTTTTCCTCTGAGGTGAGGAGAACCTGCAAGAGTTGCTGGCAATCATCCCATGTGGGTTGATGAGTGATCAGAATGGATTCGATCAAGTTGGTCAGTGCCATGGGGTCCTTGGAAAATGGGGGGTTGTGCTGTTTCCAATTGTATAAGTCAGAGGCAGAAAAAGGCCAATATTGTAATTGTCCCTGTCCTGTCTGCCTTAAGGGGAATACCTGTGAGACTTCTCTCCCACCCCCCTCGGCTGGGGTTGGATCTCTGCGACCCCTTAGGCGCCCGGCCACGGGGGAGTGGGGTGGGGACGGGGCCCCCTTCTCGGCTTTGGGTCACCCCGTTTTCTTCTCCCCCTCTGATTGAGCCGGAGTGGCAGGGACAGGTGCCAGGTGATAAGGTAGGGGCTCCTCAGTGAGTAAGTCCACAAGGAGGGGATCATCTGGGGGAAGGACAGACTTTTGATCTTTCTTGATAAGGGTCGGGTAGATGGAAGACTTGGGAGGCCAAGGACTTGGGGCCTGAGGAGTGGCCGGAGGTGCAGAGGGTAAAGGTGGAGGGAGAGGATGTAAGGGGGAGGGTAGGGACTTTGGGGATAGGGGACTTGGAGGGAGGAAGGGAATGACCCAGGGAGGTGGGTCATTGGCCAGGCTTTCCCAGGTGACGATGTAGGCAACCTGGTCGGGGTGTCCGTGAGGTCCCCTATCGAAGACCCGTTCTTTGACCTGTAAGATAGTAGAAATGTCAAAGGTTCCCCCCTCTGGCCAGCCCACTTTAAATGTAGGCCATTCCGAGGAGCAGAAAGTCTGTCGTCGTCCTTTTCTTATTTCCACCGATTGGTTGTGAGCGCGCTCGTGGACTTCGCTCCAATGTTCTAGAGTGAGACTCAAGGGGGTGGTTATGGTCTGCCCCATGTCTTTTATGTAGAAATACGTAAATAGACAAACAAGAAGAACAAACCGACATAAACTGTTTAGGATAATTAAGAAACGGAAACTAATAGTCATGAAAACGTGTCATTTTGTTAGTTACTATGACAGTCTATCACAGTTATTTTCTAAGCTACTCAGAAATCAAGTTGCTAAGAGACAAGCAATATTTGCTTATCTAAATATAAGAGATAGATAGGGCATCTTCAAAAACCTCAAGAGATCTGCAGAATATGGCATTCAAAGATGTTTTCTTAACTTAAGATTTTTT
>CAJQZJ010028100.1:0-10904 GCA_907164525.1 Lophiomys imhausi | reverse complement strand
GAAAAATATTACCTGACCCCCCCCCCCAAAAAAAAAAGGTAAATGTCTCAGAGTTAGGATTAGGGCAGGGCTCTGTTCTTATCTTTCCAGGAGATTTAAAGCATCCATTCAAGGCATCCAGAAACAACTGGACAACGGAAACCTCAGCAGAAAACAGATCAGACACCAAAGAAGACGAGTGGCCCAGATGATTCAGCCTTGCAGACTTCTTCAATAGCAATTTCCTCAAAAGTCTACAACCACAACAACTCAAAATCGTGAAGATCGTTCAGCTCCATGGACTACTCCAGCCAGATCTTCAGTAAAGCTCTGAAGATCAGCTTCTGTCTATGAATTTCTTAGGATATCTAAATAGCTGAGCACAAAAGGACTGAACATCAAATGATTCTATTAATATTTTTAACCATTTTTTCCATTCTTATTTGGGCCCCAAACAGGTTTACTACGTCCCAAATCAGCAGGAAGTCACTTTAAGAGAGCAACGTCCCATCCCCAGAAGGTGTGGAGGGTGTTCCCCCCACTTTGGTTATTTGACAGATAATAGAAATTTTTGTTATTTAGGGGAAAAGACTACAAGCTGTTAAATGGTCTTGTTAAATGGGTTTTGAAGGTTAGACCCAGGGACTTCTCTCTTTTTCTTTTCTGTATCCTCCTTTCTCTCCTATATAGGAGTGAACAGACTTGAGAACAATGGGACATAGACATAGTATAGGAAAGATCAAGAAAAAAGGACAGATTATTGAATATAGCCTTATACCTTTGTATACTGATACCAAATTAATATTATATTTGGCTAAATTGATATTGATCATTTTATATTAATTCAAAATTAAGATTGTATAGGGCTACATCAGTATTGATCTTTGTATATTGATACAAAATTAAGATTATATTTGGCCACCATGGTATTGACCCTTGTATATTAATGTAAAATTAAGATTGTATTGGGCTACATCGGTATTGATCTTTGTATATTGATACAAAATTAAGATTATATTTGGTGACATTGGTATTGATCTTTGTATATTGATACAAAATTAAGGGTATCGCTTCTTAAAGGCATTGTTCATAGTAATACTTAAAAATGAAATGTCAAGTTTTGACCTCTCGCTACCAACCGACATAAACTGTTTAGGATAATTAAGAAACGGAAACTAATAGTCATGAAAATGTGCCATTTTGTTAGTTACTATGACAGTCTATCACATTTATTTTCTAAGCTACTCAGAAATCAAGTTGCTAAGAGACAAGCAATATTTGCTTATCTAAATATAAGAGATAGATAGGGCATCTTCAAAAACCTCAAGAGATCTGCAGAATATGGCATTCAAAGATGTTTTCTTAACTTAAGATTTTTTGATATCGAGACATGTCATCTCCTGACAGCACCCCCTATTCTACTCCAAGTAGAAGATGAGCATCGAATAATCTCCAGTGGGAGATGATTGAATTGGTGGTAAGCCGTTCTCTTGGCAAGAAAAACCACTTGCTTCAACTGTAGACTGATTTCTGTCCAAAAAGGACAAAACTTGGAAGCAGATAAGTCGACAGCCTAGCTCTGCCAAGACAGGGTAGGTAAGTCCTTCATAATTCCTGCTCTACAATCATTGTCTGTCAGAGAAATGGGGCCCAATGGCTGAAGATTGATGCTGTAATGTATGGAGAGAAAATGGGAACTGTCCAGGGAGCCATTGGTATGTCATTTCTTAGTTTTGGAAGCTGCAGTCCCTGCACTTCCTATATAATCAGATATATTTATCCCTCTCAGGTCTCTGAGGTGGTTGAAGAATAGATAGCTAGAGTCTCATAGTTAAATTTTGAGGTGTTTAGAAATCAAGAGGGTATTCTGAATCTAAGAAGATATTTTTAAAATTATGAGGCAAGTTAGTATGAAAGCTGAGTTAGATATAGAAATTTAAACACATGGAGATGGTTAGATAGTAGAATGTTAAAGTCAGGTGCCAAATACATATGAACTGGACACTGGGAATGTATGCTAAGCCGTATAAATCTTATAATTGTGGCCTATTTATTTCTGTTGTTTTGTATTGTATTTATAGTTATAAGAAAAAGAACCATTTTTTGGACTGAAAGTGAGAGCTGTTGGGGGGAAAAAAGAAATACCATAAACTAAAAAAAAAAAAGAAGGGAAGAGGATTGGGGTGGGTTGAGGGGGAGGAGGGTTGAAGGGTGGGACTGGAGGGGGGAGTAGGGAGGGGATTGTGATTTAGATGGAACTTGAAGAAATAAAAAATAAATTATTTAAAAAAAACATACAATACAGTACAACAGAGGTAATTAGGCCACAGTTATGAGGGTTATATGGCTTAATGTACATTCCCAGTGACCAGTCCATATGTATTTGTTACCTGACTTTAACATTCTACTATCTAAACATCTCCATGAGTTTAAAGTTCTATATCTGACTCAACATTCATACTAATTGCAACACAATTTTTAAAGTATCTTCTTAGATGTATAACACTCTCTTGACTTGGTTATGCAAGCCAGTCATTCTGTTAGGTACTATGACAGCCTATTATAGTTACTTGCTAAGCTAATCAGAAATAAACCTGCTAAGAGACAAGCAACATCTGCTTACCCTAATATAAGAGATTGATAGGGCCTCTTCAAAAACCTCAAGAGATCTGCAGAATATGGCATTCAAAGATGTTTTCGTAACTTTAGATTTTTTTATATCAAGACATATCAACTCCTGACAGCACCCCCTATTCTCCTCCAAGTAGAAGGTGAGCATCGAAGAATCTCCAGTGGGAGATGATTGAATTAGTCACAAGCCTATCTCTTGGTAGGAAAAGCCCTTTGCTCCAACTGTAGACAGAATGCTGTCCAAAAAGGACAAAACCTGGAAGCAGGTAAGTTGACAGCCTAGCTCTGCCAAGACAGGGTAGGTAAGTCCTTCATTACCCCTGCTCTACAATCAATGTCTGTCAGAGAAGCGGGGCCAAACGACTGAAGAGCGATGCTGTAATGTATGGAGAGAAAATGGGAACTGTCCAGGCAGCCGCCGGTATGTCATTTCTTAGTTTGGGAAGCTGCAGACCCTGTACTTCCTATAAAATCAGATATATTTATCCCTCTCAGGTCTCTGAGGTGATTGAAGAACAGATAGATAAAGTCTCATAATTAAATTTTGAGTTGTTTAGGAGACAACAGCCTTATTTGTAATAGCTAGAAACTGGAAACAACCCAGATTTCCCTCAACCGAGGAATAGATAAAAAAGCAAACAAACAAAAAACAACCTGTGGTACATCTACACGATGGAATAGTACTCAGCTATTAGAAACAACGAAATCATGCAATTTGCAGCCAAATGGATGGAACTAGAGAACCCATCCTGAGTGCCCTAACCCAGACTCAGAAGGAAGCACATGGCATCTATTCACTTATAATCAGATTTTAGTCCTATAGTACAGGATAACTACACTACAACCAATGCAGCAAAGGGAAAAGGAACATAGACTTTGTTACCTGTAAATGAGACACTTTGCCCTAGCGGCACTGTCTTGTAGGCCCCCAGTGTATGAGGAGGCTTGTAGCCCTCATATGACTGCTTATCTGGGGCAGGGGACTGATATGTATGGACACCCCACTCCGGAAGAGTAGGATGGAAGGGATGGGGGTAGAGGGTGAGAGGGCAGGACTGTGAGGGGTGGAAAGAATGCACTGTGATGGAGATTTAACCTGAAGTAATAAATATTAAAAAAAGATATTAAATAGTACTTTCAAATGACTTGTGAGAGATGTGAATTATTTCTCAAGAAGGCTGCTTGGACTGAGAGGAGAGGAGGGAGTGGGGTTGAGATAGGGGTGCAATGTAAAAAATACATAAATTAATGAAAAAAGTCACTGATGAAAAAGCAAGCTATAAGATTGTGAAATATATCTGCAATATATATATATATATCTGACAAGTAACTTTACCAAATATATCCAAAGAAAACCTTCTTAGTAACAAAACTAAACATGAAAGCAAACAAATTGAAGAGATAGCTTATTGTGACACTGGGGATTGAGCTAATGTTCTTGCACATGTTAGGTAAGTAATCTGCTACTGACCTGTATTTCAAAACCCCTTGTAGTTTTAACTTTTTAGACAAGGCCTCCCTAAATTGCTCAGGTTGTCTTTGAACAATGGACTCCCAAGTAGGCTATGAATTCCTTCTTCAGCCTCCCCAGCAGCAAGGTTTACATGCCAGCCTGAGCCTCTAAGTCTGGTTGAACAAAGAATTTTTTTTTCTTTTTTTAATTTTTTTCTTTTTATTTGTTTATTTTTTTATTTAAGGTATATCTTCCCCCCAACATCTCCCCTTTTAGTCCAATAAAAGCCTCTTTTTCTTATAACAATAAATATAATGCAAGACAATAAGAACAATTTGGCAACAATTATGAAAATTACAAGGTATAAAATATATTCCCAATGTCCAGTCCATATGTATTTGCCAACTAATAATAATATTCTATTGTCTATCTATCTTGATAAGTTTAAACTTCTATTCCTAACTCAGTTTCCATCCTAAATTGCATTACCACTTTAAAGACATCCTCTTAGACCTAGAACATCCTTTTAATTCCTAAACAACTTGAAATTTAACTTTGAGACTAAAACTATCTAGTCTTCAACCACATCAGAGACCTGAGAAGGATAAATATATGTGAATAAACAGGAAGTGCAGAGAATGCAGCTTCCAAAACTAAGAAATGACAGACAACTTGGCTGCCTGGACAGTACCCAGTATCTCTCCATACATATGAGCATCTATCTTCATTTTTTGTCCCAGTATCTCTGACAGACATTAATTGTAAAGCAGGAATTGTGAAGAACTTGCCTACCCTGTCTTGGCAGAGATAGGCTGTCGACTTACCTGCTTCCAAGTTTTGTCCTTTTCGGACAGCATTCTGTCAACAGTTGAAGCAAGGGATTTTCTTGCCCAGTGACAGGCTTGCCACTAATGCAGCCATCTCCAAATGTAGATTCTTCAATGCTCATCATCTACTTGAAGTAGAATGGGCAGTGCTGTCAGGAGCTGACATGTCTCAATATCAAAAAAATCTTAAGAAAACATCTTTTAATGCCATATTCTACAGGTCTCTTAAGGTGTTTGAAGACCATCTATCTATCTCTGTATATTTGAATAAGCAAATGTTGCTTGTCTCTTAGCAACTTGATTTCTGATTAACTTAGAAAACATGTGTGATACACTAAACTAGTACCTAACAAAATGACAAGTTTGAATGACTATACTTTATTTATTTTGTATTGTTTGCATTTCTTGATTATCCTAAACAGTTTGTGATAGTTGCTATCAAAACGCCTAGGACCTAACATTACATTTTAAAGAATTTCATAGATTCAATATCTTAAAAAGTGTTAACTTTAATTTTGTATCAATGTACAAAGATCTATACCAATGTAGACAAATATAACATTAATTTTGTATCAATATACAAAGATATGAGTAGATTCAATAATCTACCTCATTTTCTTTATCATTCCTATATCATGTCTATATTCCCCTTTTTTTTTTCTTTTCAAGTCTTTCCCCCATACATAAAAGAAAGAAAAAAGAAAAAAAAAGAGAAATCCCTGGATCTAAACTCTTAAACCTTGTTTAACAAGAACATTTAACAACTTGTGACCAGTTCCCTTAAAAAAACAACAAGAATCTATAACCCATCAAATGACCAAGAGAGTCACCCATCCCACCTTCTGGGAATGGGAGGTTGCTTTCTTAAAATTCCTTCCTGCTGATGTGGAACACAGTAAACCTGTTTGGGGGTCTAAATAAGAATGGAAAAATGGTTAAGCAAATTAATAATAACATTTGTTGTCTAGTCTTTTTGTGCTTAACTATTTAAACGTTCTGAGAAGTTTGAAGTCAGAAGCTGAACTTTGGGTGTGAAAGTTCAGGGCTTTACTGAAGTCCTGACTGGAACAGTCTGTGAGGGTGGGCCATCTTAGCTAGCCCTTTTGCAGATGTTCTGGATGCAGACTTTTGAGGAAACAGTTATTAAGGCAATCTGTGAGGCTGGATCATCTGGGTTATTTGTCTTGTCTTCTTTGGTGTCTGGTCCCTTTTCTTCAGAAGTTTCAGTTGTCCAGTTGTTCCTGGACTCCTTAGTTGGATGCTTTTAATCTCCTGGAAAGATAAGAACAGAACCCTGCCTTAATTCTAAATCTGAGGTGTTACTTTTTTGGCAGGGAATATTTTTCCTAGAGCAATTTTTTTAGACAATAGAAAAAGTATTATCTTTCAAATGAGATTTTAAAAATTCTTTTGAAATTTTGAAATAAAATATACCTTTAATTGTATACATTTTAAGATCACAGAGGACAATTCACTTTGAATTTCAGCTTGCCTTTTGCAAGTGGCTTTTAAAATTAAATCATTGTAAATCCTGTCCCTGCCTCCCAAGTGTTGGGATCAAAGGCAAGTGTCTTCCAATTGTTGGGACTAAAGTCATGAACCACCCACCCCTGGATCTAAGCTTTTCTCTATTTAGAGCTTTCTCTGTATCAGGCTGGCCTTGAACTCAGAGATCTGCATGCTTCAGTCTCGAGTGTGTTGGGATTAAAGGTGTATGCTTGTCAAGTATTAGGATTATAGGTGTGAAACATCATCACACTGTTAATTTTAACTCTAGAATTTAGGAGACAACTAACTATATAGTGATCTGCCTGTCTCTGCTGGGATTAAAGACATGGGCTAACAGCGCCCTGATCTTGATCTTTTGCAATAGCAAGAAGTGCTCTTAATCAATGAGACATTTTTCCAGCCCTGGGCATACAAATTTTTAAAAGATTAAGTGTACATTTAAAGTAATCCTTTATTTATTTATTTCATATAGTCTGATGGCTTATGTCATTTTTAATATATTTATTTTTAGTATATATTTAATTATTTATCAACTGCACATATATATACACATAAAATACACACAAATATATGATATAATAATGTTTATATAAAATATATCTTTATCTGCACTATCACTTTCTTAAATCATCCCTCTCCTGTCTTCATGTACTCTCCTTTAATATTCTTTTGTAACCCACTGAGTCTAATTAGTGCCACAAGCTGGAATGTTGATTGATCTTGTTGGATACACAGGTCTCATGCTAGTGGTAATTGTGGTAATTAGTTCATGATATTAATGGTCATATCATGTCAAAAAGACAGCATTTCCCATTCTCCAGCTCTTACTTTCTCTCATGATGTTTCCTGACCTCTTTGGTGGTGAACTTGGGAGGCATCCCATTCAGGACTGATTTCTCAACAGTTCTGAAGTTTTTCTCTTGTCTTTTCTTTTAATTGGTTTGTTTTCTTATTGTTGCACTTTAACAATTCTTTGTACATTTTTGGCTATTATTCCTTTGATACATGTTTTGTAAAGGTTTTTTTCCTAGCCTGTGGATTTTTAAAAATGTTATATGAGGGTGTGGGGGCAATACATGTGACTTTAGGTGCCCACAAGGGCCAGAAAATGATATTAGATCCTCCTTGAGCTAGAGTAACAGGTGATTGTGTGTCTCCTAATGTGGGTGATGGGAACTAAGCTCTGGTCCTCTGTAAGAAAACTGTGAGCTCTTAACTGCTGAATTTTCCATGCAGCTAGCTCATCATCTAGATTTTCTACTGTATCTTCTTGTGGATAGGTTTGCATTTTATATTCCCAAGATTTGAGTTTTAGTATAGTTTACTTTGATTCTGTTGAATCTTGTTTCTACTCTTATTTATAGGGCTTTTAAAAAAACAGTATGTGTATAGTGAGTGTTAATTATCAATTGGTTCTTTTAAAACATCATCAAAAAAAGTTTACTGTGTGGTAAGTAGATGACCTCAGAAAAATATTTTGCTTCCATGGTTAAGTCCTTCAACCGAAGAATAGATAAAAAAAAAAAAAAACCTGTGGTACATCTACACAATGGAATACTACTCAGCTATCAGAAACAACTGAATCATGCAATTTGCAGCCAAATGGATGGAACTAGAAAAGCTCATCCTGAGTGAGCTAACCCAGGCCCAAAAGGATGCACATGGCATCTATTCACTTATAATTGGATTTTAGACATATAGTACAGGATAACTATCCTATGACCAACAGACTGAAAGGAACAGGAACATGGACTTTGTTAATTGTTAATGGGACACTTTGCCCTAGTTGAGCTTCAATGTAGGGCCCCACAGTGCAAGAGGAAGCTCTTAGCCCTCATATGACTGATGAACTGAGGTGAGCTGAGATATGGAGGCACCCCACATGGGAGGAATAGGATAGTTGAGACAGGGGGAAAGGGTGGGAGGGTGGGATGGAGAGGGGTGGAAGGAGGGGACTGTGAGGGAGATGTAACTTGAAGTAATAAAAATTGTAATTAAAAAAAGATATTGAGGAATACCAGACTTGAAATAACTTTATTACTTTTGGGTTGAAGTCTTGAATCTCTTTGGTAGAATATATCCAGTTAGCATTGCTATTAAGGCTTCTCATGTTTAAGATTTCATCTCTATGAATTTCAGGGATAATATTTTCTCAATCGCATTCAAGACTTATGCTCAAAACCATCAATTTTCCTTTTGATGTGTTGGGAAGACAGATTTTCATTTAGAGTGCCATTAAATTATGCTCAAACATTTGAAGCTCCAGATGTATGTATGAGGATTCTAATTGATTCCACTTTGGAGATCTCTAGAGTTTGGCTTCCTGCTGTATGTCCATTCTCCAAAAGCAAATGTCTGATTTCATCTAGTTTGGCAAATGTTACCAGCTTCAGAATTCCAATACTCCACCTAACTCTACGTTATCAGCTTCTTAAAACTTTAGCACTTGCCTAACAACTCTTCACTCTGGTTAAATCATAAAATATATTAAGGTATTTTTAAATGTTTGGCTTAAAATGTTGTTGCTTTTTCAGATGGAAGATCAACTTGAACATACTGTGTTATAGTTGTTAAAAATCCAACCTAACATAATGTAATTTCAAGTGGCTAATAAATACAGTGGCTTACCGTGTTCCTATATTTTTTCATGAAAAAAGGTCTACCGGTTTTATATTTTTCTTTAAAGCAACATTTTAATTTTTGAGCAAACATAGATAATAATAAAATTAATCCAGAACAGGGCATCATTCCTGACTTTTGTAATTACAGAGTAAAACTGCTAGAATCTGAACAATATAGGAAGATTCAATCAATTACTGATTTGTAATATATTTTTCATAGTGACACACTATTGAAGGAAACTGAGTAAAGTTTATAGATAACTGTATTTTAATTTTAAATGTAATTTTCAAAGGCTTCATACGTACACAATGTATCTTTATAATATTCACCCCTCATTTCCTCTCTGCATCTCTCCAATCCCACCTCTGTTCTGCATCTTTCTCTACTGCCTCCAATTAGTGGTATCCATTTGCACATGGGTGTGAAGCTATAATAAAAGTTTACTTGTTAAAGCATTGTATCAGCACATAAACAGTTAAGACTTATGTAAGTATATGAGAAATTATTTTCAATTCATCAAAAGGATATTATCTAAAAGTGATATTTTTGTTAGCTGACATAGCATCAAAATTATGAAAAAAGGGTTTTTGGAAAGTGACTCTAAAGATCAACTATATTTAAAGGAAAACAGAAATATGAACATAGACGAGAATAGCATGCTGTTATATCCTTTACACATAGCTTTGAATTTACTTCTTTAAAGTTATATTACATATTCTTACTGGCATTTGTTTGCTCTACTTATGTTATGAAATATGGGAATAAAGTAGCAGAAAGGTGTAGGTTTCCAAATATATCTGCATTATATTGACAAGATTATGGTAGTGAGGGTAATGATGCCTCTCCAGTCAGAAACTGTTTTTTTTTTTTTTTTTACTGTTGTTTGCTGATGCTGGCTTTCAATTTTTTTCACCATTTTTTAATTTATTTTTTTTTTATTTCTTCAAGTTACATCTCAATCACAATCCCCTCCCTACTCCCCCATCCAGGCCCACCCTCCCACCCTCTTCCCCCTCAAACCCCCATTCTCTTCCCCCTTTTTTAAGTTTAAGGTATATCTTTTCCCCCCAACAGCTCCCCCTTTCAGTCCAACAAATGGTTCTTTCTCTTATAACAATAAATACAATACAAAACAACAGAAATAAATAGGCCACAATTATGAGAGTTATATGGCATAGCATACATTCCCAATGTCCAGTCCATATGTATTTGGCACCTGACTTTAACATTCTACTATCTAACCATTTCCATGAGTTTAAAGTTCTATATCTAACTCAGCTTTCATACTAACTTGCCTCACAATTTTAAAAATATCTTCTTAGATCCAGAACACCCTCTTGATTCCTAAACAACTCAAAATTTAACTATGAGACTCTAGCTATCTATTCTTCAACCACCTCAGAGACCCGAGAGGGATAAATATATCTGCTTATATAGGACGTGCAGGGCCCACAGCTTCCAAAACTAAGAAATGACATACCAGTGGCTGCCTGGACAGTTCCCATTTTCTCTCCATACATTATAGCATCAATCTTTAGCTGTTTGGATTAAGACTGTATTTGGCCACATTGGTATTGATCTTTGAATATTGATACAAAATTAAGGGTAACACTTTTTAAATGTATTGTCCCTAGTAATGCTTAAAAGTGCAATGTGAAGTTTTGGCCTTTTGCTACCAACTGTCATAAACTGTTTAGGATAATTAAGAAATACAAACTAATAGTAATTCAAGCCTGTCATTTTTTAGGTACTATGACAGTCTATCACAGTTATTTTCTAAGCTAATCAGAAATCAAGTTGCTAAGAGACAAGAAGGGTTTGTGACTGAGATGTAACTTGAAGACAAAAAAAATAAAGTACTTATATAAAATAAAATTAAAAAA
>CAJQZJ010028096.1:0-20608 GCA_907164525.1 Lophiomys imhausi | reverse complement strand
AAAGTCAGGTGCCAAATACATATGGACTGGACATTGGGAATGTATGCTAAGCCATATAACTCTTATAATTGTGGTCTATTTATTTCTGTTGTTTTGTATTGTATTTATAGTTATAAGAAAAAGAACCATTTTTTGGACTGAAAGGGAGAGCTGTTGGGGGGAAAAAGAAATACCTTAAACTAAAAAAAAAAGAAAAGAAGGGAAGAGGATGGGGGGTTGAGGGGAAGGAGGGTGGAAGGGTGGGACTGGAGGGGATTGTGATTGAGATGTAACTTGAAGAAATAAAAAATAAATTATTTAAAAAAAAAAAGAAATGGAGGAATTTCATGATACATCATTCCCACCAAAGTTAAATCAGGATCAAATAAGCAATTTATACAGGCTGATAATCCTTAATGAAATAGAAGTAATACCTAAAAGTCTCACAATCAATAAACAAACAAACAAAAAAACCCAGAGAAAGATGGATTCAACATAGAATTCTACCATACCTTTGAAGAATTGACTTCCTTACTCCTCAAACTATTTCACCAAATAGAGACTGGATAATTTTCTATTTTTTTATAAAGCCACTATTACCCTGATACTGAAACCACACAGAGATGCACCAAAACAAAATTATAGACCAATATCCCTGATGGACATAATTGCAAAAATTCTCAACAAAATTTGGAAACTGAATACAAGAACACTTCAAAAAGATCATCCACTACAAGAAAGTTGTCTTCAGTCCAGAGATGAAGGGTTGGCTCTACATACATGAATCAGTAAGTGTAATCAACCATATAAATAGACTGAAAACACAAAACTGCCCAATCATCTCATTAGATGCAAAAAATGGTCTTTGACAAAACCCAGTACCCCTTCATGATAAATGTCCTGAACACACAGGGCTATAAGGAACATAGCACAGCATAGTAAAGGCAATTGTAAGAAGCCCACAGACAACATCAACCTAAGCATAGAGAACTCCAAGCATTTCTGCTAAAGTCAGGAATAAAACATGGACATCCTCTCTCTTCATACCTACTCAACATTGTACTTGGAATCTAGCTATAGCAATAATATAATTGAAATAGATCAAACAGATACAAATAGGAAAGGAAGAAGTCAAAGTATCTTCATTTACAGACAATGAAATTTTATACATAAAGGACCCTAAAATGTCCACCAGGAAACTTTAACAACTGATAAACACTTATAAAACTGTATCAGAATGCAAAATCAACAAACAAATATAAAATAAATTTTAAGTCTTCAATAAGAATTGACAAATTCTTAATTATCAAAAGACAGAATATCCAAATTAGTAAAACTGAAGGAAAAAAAAAGAAAGGAAAGTCAATCAGGGTGGTGCATGTCTGTAATATAAGCACGTTGGAGGTAATGACAAGAGGATCAACATTTCAAATCAGCCTAGGAAACATAGAACTCTGGGGGAAAACAGAGAGAGAAGTGGGGGAAGGGAGGCAGGGTGGGAGGGAGAGAGAGAAAACAATTAAAATCCATGGAATCAATGGGAACATTCACAAAACTTACATTTCAAAATATGGACATTCTGTCAGCAGTGGGTATAGAATATAATTTTTAGAGGCATTAGAAGTGTATGCTCTGCTAAAAATGGAACCATGAGTACATGTTCAATCTAAACAAAACTATAGCAATGACAATGTATCAGTACTAGTTCTCCCTCCCCTAGCCAAAAAAAAAAAAAAAGACCATGATTGGATGAATGCACTATTTCCTGCTGAATTCTATTGTATCTTTAAAGAGCTGTTATTCCTCAAATTAATCCAAGGGATAAGTAAGAAAGAAAAAAAATGTTACTACAATCATTGTATGAAGCCAATATTACTCTAGGACCAATGCTGGATAAGCTAGAAACAATAAAAGAAAACTATACTTAGTTTCCTTGATGAACAGAATAATTTTGAATAAAATACAAACTAAACTTGACAATACTTTAAAATGATCACATGTGGTGATGTCACTCCAAGGATACAACTGTAATTCAGCATGTGCAAATCAGGGTGCATGGGAAAAGATATGATCACTTCCATAGAAGAGCAAAAATATTAACAAACTTAAACATCCTCTGAAGAATCTAAGGCTAGGTGGAAAACACTTCATACTGAAAGCCATATATAATAAACCTGCTATCAACATTATACTGGTAGATGAAATCTAAAACACTGGAAATTGAAACTGAAAGCTGTGTGCTACTTTCTCCACTTCTATTCACTGGGACTCTTGCATTCTTAGGCAATAATAATAAGGCAGGAGAAAGAAATGTTATACGAATAGGGAATGAAAACATTCAAATTATCACACATAATAATGACTCCAGCACCAAACACATATTATACCTGATAAACACTTTCAGCAAAATAGCATCATACAAAACCAACATAGAAAAACCAGCAGCTGTCTATTAACCAATAATCAATATTTTTAGGGAAAAAACCTCAAGAACGATCAGTCCATAGCAGTATCAAAACACAAAGAAAACACTAAGGAATAAACATAGCTGAAGTAGCAGAAATCCTTAACAACAAAAGCTACAAAACAGTCAAGAAAAAAATGCCTGGAAAGGGCATTAGAAAGTAGAAGTGCCTCCCATGTATATGAATTAACAGAGTTAATATTGTGAAAGTGGCTGTCATAGTTACTTTCGGTTGCCATGACAAAACACCATGACAAAGGTAACTTATACGGAAAAAAGAACATTTAAAGGGGGCTTACAGTTTCAAAGGGTGACCATCATGGCCCAGAGCATGGTAGCAGGAAGGAATGGTCCTGGAACAGAAGCTGGCACTTACATTGATCCAAAACCACAGGAAAGTTCAAGAAGGGGATGATAGGAATGGTGGGGCAGGGAGAGAGGTGGGGGGGAGGAGAGATAACTGAGAATGATGTGAGCTTTTGAAACCTCAAAGCCTACCTCATATGATGCATCTCCTCCAATAAGTCCACACCTCCTAATCCTTCCCAAATAGTTCCACCAACTAGTGACCAAGCATTCAAACAAATGAACCTATGTGGGCCATTCTCCTTCAAACCACCACAATGTTTTTAAACACATGAAATATGTTCAATATCCTTAGCCATTCAGTAAATGCAAAACAAAACCACATTAATATTCCACCTCACTTAAAAGCAACCCATAACAAACCTATTAAAATTTTAATGACATTCTTAAATACAAAAATCAATCCCAAAATTCACATGGAAGTGTAAAAGACCATAAAAACCAAAATAATCCTGAGAGGAAAGACAAGTGGCTTATGGAAAACAGTGCCTGACTTAAAACTCACTGTGAAGACACTATCACAAAAACACACAGTGGAACTGGCACTAAAACACTTAGGTCAGTGGATAGAGTAGTGTAGAAAAAAATAGCTAATTAAATGGTTTAACCAGTATTTGTATTATCTTTAATTGTTTTGATGGTGTTAATCCTTAACCCGCCATTATAAATGAATACAAACAGACACCAGGTGGATTTTATCAAGCCTAGGCTTGGATTGTGCAATCCTAGCCCATCTAAACTAGCTCATAATTCTATTACCCAAATATAACCCCATATATACATATGTCCTTTTAGACTATTATTCTCCATGCTAAGCTGATGTTCCAGGCCACGTGAAAGGATCCTCTTTAATCTACCCCATGGCATGCCTTCCTTGTTTACTCCTGGCTTCTTCTTCGGAGACCTCTTCCCAAGATGCTCTGTATCTCTCTAAAAAGCCTGCGAACCTTAGTCCTGCCTACCTCTGTCTTTGCCCAATTTCCAGGCCTCAGCATTTATTTAACCAATCAGAGTCAATTAAGTAACGGACAGCAAACAGGACCAATTAACCTTTAGAATGGTTAACACCACCCCATCAGAGTAGGACATTCATACTGCTCTAACCTTTCCATTCCAAAAATTCTACCAAGAACATACTTTGGAGAAAAGATGTCTCTTAAAGAAATGGTGCTTGGGGAAACAACAGCAATCATGAAGGATGAAAGCAAGATTCCTATCTGTCATTCTGCATATGCACCAAATAAAAACCAAAAAACCAAAAACCAAAGCAAAAGAACTATCCAAAATTGGTCAGACCTTAATGTAAGATTTCAAACTTTGAAATGCAAAACTACAGAAAATCAGAGAAAGCACTTTAAAATATAGGTAAGATCAATGATCAGGACTTAAGTAGTTTAGGAAATACTTTCGTGAACATACAAATGGAATTGTATCAAATTAAAGAACTTGTACACAGCAAAGAAAACAAATTTTCATTGTGCAAAGACAGCCAGTAAAGCAGGAGAAAATTGTTGGCAGCTACTCATACAACAAGGGATTAATATCTGGAATACAGAAAGAAATAAAAAGAAAAAAAAAAGCACCAAAAGAACAAACAATTCAGACAACAAAAGGGTAAATGAACTGAAGAGTGTCCAAAAAGAGAGCATTTGCTCAATGAGCACACGGCAAATGTTTAATATCCTTAGCCATCCAGGAAATGCAAAACAATACCAAATGGAGATTTCACCTCACCTCAGTGAGAATGGCTCTGATGAAGAAAATAAACAGCAAGTGTTCATGAAGATGGCAAGGAAAGGACAACTCAGACACTGTTGGTGGGAATGTAAATTAGTTTCACCACTGTGGTAACCAGCTCCTGAAAAAAAACTAAAAATAGAAGTTTCATATGACAGAGAGATGGTAGTTGCTAGTGGTTGTTGTTATCTAATTAAAATGTCACTATCCACAAAATCCTAAACCAAATTGATTTTAATTATTTATCAGCTCTATTTCTTTTCCTTCAAAATTATTTGGTCACTTACTATGTGGATTATGTGGAGAACATTATACTAATAAAATAATCCAGACACAGAAAGACAAATATTTTATGACCTTAACTCAACTAACTGAAATCCAAATATTGTATCAATGAAGGAGGAAGTAAAATAGTGGTTGCCAGGGGGTAAGGTAAATGAAGTGGAGAGTTGATAAGAGGTTTCAGTCTATACTATATGATGCATAAGTTGGGGGCTGGAGATATAGCTCAGTAGTTAAGAGCACTGGCTGATCTTGCACAGGATCCAGGTTCAATTCCCAGCTCCCACATTAGTGGCTCCCAGTCAAACCTAGTTCCAGGGGCTTGGTTCCTCTTCTGGCATCTGGTACACCTGCACATGTAAGAGTCAAGGAACGGATTCCTGAACCCAAATCTGGGGCAACTGTGGAATCACTAGGAACTCGAGAATGTTGTAAAAAGCAAGATAATTTTGTTGGCCAGCATGCTAGGGTCAACTTCACCGCCTCTCCATGCAAGGAGATGGAGGAGACCCCAAACAGAATTTCAGTTCAGGTTAAATACATTTCACCAAGGCAGAAACAAACATCATCAAGCAACAGTACTTTGATTGACTAGCATAGGTGACCTAGGAAACAAAGTGGACACTTCCAAACTCATGACCATTGGCAACCTGTGGCTTCTGTTTTTCTCCCTGTTGCTTTGGGAGTTGGCCTCCTGGTAATGGTTAGAGCTTCTAAGCTCCGGGGGGTAGTACATGATAGATTTGGGGCAAGTTGACAGGAGTTTCTGGCCTACCTAAGTTCCCAGGCTTTTTAAAGCCTAACTAAAGTTTGGTCAAGTGAGTTTGGTCCTAACATTCCTTCCTTTTCCCTTATGACTGCTTCAGTCATGAAGCAGCTGAGCCTGTCTCGTTCTCTGGGACAGTGATTTCCCCCTTTTCTCTTGAATCTGTTTTAATCATATATTTCTTTTGAACAAGCATCTCAGCCTGTTAGGTGGGAAAACGGATGGCGTATTCTAGCTGACATTAGGGTGTTGTCATCAGGACCCAGGAAGGCCTAGTCAAAGGCTGGGCAATGGGGCATTTATTAGAAGCATCCAATCAGTTTATCCAACTGAAAGACACGAAGTAATCATACCGGCTGGACTGGTCCAGATCAGCTTTCAGGAAGTCCAGGGCTCAGCAGTTTGCAGTCCACATGTAGAATCTATCAGTCAGGTGAGAATCTGCTGAGACAAACATAAACTAGGAACAGAAGTTAGAATCTTCTACCAATTTGGGAAAGTAGGATCCTGGTAACCAAGGAGAAGATCCCATTTTTAAGAATAGGCAGTTATACTCATCTGGAATCCTGTTTGATCCGAGGCTGGTGGATGCAGCCTTTATGACTAGATCTCAGAAGGATAACATGACAAAGACTTGAAAAACAGCTTTGATTTTTAGCATGAACAATCTTTTAACATTAATTTCCTTAGGGTAAGGAGCTGACTATCGCAGCGTGTTGGACTCAGAGTCTAGAGTGTTAACATCTGTTTTCTGAGTCTGGTAACAAGGTAGATGGAGAAGGCATCTGTAGCCTTAGTTTTTAGGGTTAAACTGCTAAATCTTTTATTAGCATAGTCTTTAGACTTATCAGGGACCTGAGAATGATAAATATCATCTGAGTAAGCAAAGTCAATTTACTTTTGAATCTATAAAAAATGACAGCCTTTATCCCAACACCCATTCATTGCCTTTCTGTGTCTGTGGGGCATCCATCTGTGACCACAGGTACCAAGATATGACAGACTTTTTATGAGACAGGAATTATGAAGGACTGCTTACCTGGTCTTGTAAAGTTCAGCAGTCGACTTCTCCGTCTGTGTCTAGCCCATTCAGCTTGGGCAGTCTAGTCCAGTGACCAGCTTATCATATTTAAAGCAAGTCTCAGGTGGAGTTCTTCTGTGCCCATTCTCTTCTTTGGAGGAAACTAGGAACACTGTCAGGAATTGGCATGTCTAGCAGAAAGGCTTTCTGTATTAAATATTTAAATATCATGTTCTATAAATCTCTGACATGTCCTTGGACCATCATATTTTGTTTAAGCTTTTTATATTTATACCTTATAATTAAATCACACAGATTCATTGGTAAATAGTATGACATTTTTAATGATTTTTGACTTTTAATCCTTGTACTTTACCCCTAATGAATTGTACAATATCATAATTGTATCAATACATTTTTAATCTATATCTTTCTGTGTGCCTAAAGCCATGGTAACATAGTAGCTGTAGCAATCAAAGTAATTAAAGTTGCAATTCCTATAATAATCAATCCTACCATGTGTTTATTTCTTGTTAAAGCTCTTTTAAATTTTCTAGTACTTGTAAACCTTTATCTGAATATTATTGATCAGTTGCATTTACAGGTGTCTTGATAAAAAGAGGTTGATGTAATACAACTATAGATATTTTATTTTCTATAACAAAAACATAATTAGAAATATCTATTAAACCCTAACCCAAAATGTGACTTTGACCGTGTATCCAAACATGATCTCTTTTTTTTTTTAGATTGAGAAGTACAACAGCATAGCAGTTTCCCATACTAAATTAATAAATTTAGACATTTATTAATTGGTATTACTTAATTTTTTTTAAAGTAGATTGGCATAACAGTCTACAAAAGGGTTGGAAATAACTCAGTATTTTTAAATGAATTGTATCAGGATAATTGAGCATAAGTTTGCAAAAGTTTGTCCTCATTTTTATCTGTCAATAAAATATCATCTATTAATAAACAATATATATTTGAGAAAACTTGGCTCTAACCCCATTAATACCTTGGGACATAAACTTCTGACATAATGTTGGACTATTTGTCATCCCTTTCATAGTGGCATTACTTCCTAGTAACAGTCTCTTTGTTTTGTTTGGGCAAAGGACCGTGAATGCCTATTGGGAATATGCCAATTGTTTCACTAGCAGTAAACCTTCATCAGAATCTCTAATTCAGTGTAGCACTGTTAGCTCTCTAGTTTTTTTTTTTTTAATAACAGTTACTGTCTTTACTTTTATTATTTGAGCTGAAGAAGGAAGAAAAAATAACATAGGTTTAACATAATCAATTATATAGGCAACTCTACCAATAGAGAAACCATCCCATCTGTAACCAAAACTCATTTTTAAGTTCTTTTTTTTGTTAGTTTTTTTAAATTATTGTGTACTTTTTCAGCAGCCTGTACTAAGTCCCTCAGTGACCTGACTTGTAATCCCTCTAACTTTTGTAGTTAGTCTCTTGAAATTCTGTTTCCTGCTGGATTTTTGGGTGAAGTAAACCTGGTAGAAGGAAATTGAATAAAATGACATTGTCAAGGCAGGTGACAATTCTCATAATTTTCTCGGATGACTGGCCCTCCTTGGAGAAATCTTTAACAACTTGACTGTTGACATAAGGAGTCACCCCTGAGAACAATGTAATAACTTTACTTTGAATATTATCAAGTTGTAGCTCTTAAATTATAGGACTTGGTTTATCCACATAGCTAAAGTTTGTAAAGCAGAAAAGTTATATTTGGTTGTCAACAATTTATTGAAAAGAGTTGTCACCCTTAAACAAATTTTTATCTTGACCTTTAAAGCATTGGGCAGAAATTATGTTGACTGACTGCCAGAACCGGTGGCGGCTGAGGGAGCGTGAGGAGGGAGTTTGTAGCCCTGATACTTTGCCCAGGCAGGTGGTCCTGATGGTAGCAAACCCCCCTTAGCCTTCCTAGACCTCACCTGGGGAGGAGGGTGACCCCATAATTTTCCCCCATGCTGAGGGAAAGTGGCCCCAGATCAAGACAGTTTTTACCTTAGGGAGCCTTCCTTGTTCTTTGCTCCCATTCCATTTTTTTTCCATCATTCTGCACCAGTCCTCCAGCTGACTATGGAATTTCAGAGCTGCCCTGCTAGAGAGGAGGGCCTTGCTCCCTCACAATGATTTCAGTGGGGGAAGACCAGTGAATCCCTGTCTCTTCTCCCACCTTTGCCTGGGTGCAAATGACTGGAGAAGGGAGATTATTTCAGTGGGCAACTAAATGCAATGGCAACAGCTTGTACTGTTTTGGCAGTCTTTGAGATATCTGTGACCAACAAATCAAGTGCAGTATCTCACTCTGGGAACTGGACTTTTGTTTGATTGTCTTTTCTGGAAGGAACATTATCCCCCTGTGTAGGATAACAGAATACATGTAATCTGAAAGTAGAAATGACGATGGGTGTGGAAGTGTATGAGTAGGAGAGGAAGGTAGACAGGGACACTTGCATGTAGTTTAAAAGATACAAAATTAGCTAATTCAAGAATGGCAAGTACATTCAGAGAAAAGAGAAGGAAACAAAAAAGAATTATACACAAAACTTAGGATTAATGACTATTATTTTGGTTAAAAAAATAAAAACCACATTTGAGTTGGCTCACACTTGTAAACCTAATACTCCAAAAGATAAGACAGGAGGATTTCCAGGAGTTCATGACCAGACTGGGTTACATGCAATCCTGAGGAAGAAATTAAGATCTAGTCTAAAAAGAAGAAACAGTAAGAGAGAGAGAGAGAGGACATTGTATATGAAGGTCTATGTGTGAATAAACAAATATCCTTACCAATGGTGAATATTTATTGCTGTATGTTTGAAATTTCACAATGAAAAATGGTTTTGAAGATGTAATATAGTGTATGAACTTGACTTACTCTCAAAGGAATGAAGTTGGTAAACACACAAAGTAAAACTTTTAGTGTATTTAATGTGCAGTTTTTTTAGCATCCAGTGTTTATGGAAATGTCATCAGCTTCAGTAGAGAGAAACTGTATATATTAAAGAAAACAGCCAAGCAGGACCTTGAAAAGAATAGTTACCCAAAAGATAAAATTAATATAATGATGGCAAAAATTCAGTGACATTTTGAAATGTTAGCTACTTGATATCACTTTCTGAATATATATGAAAATATGTGCCTTTCTTTTTTCTCAAATAATAATTTTTCTTTTTCTTCTTTTTCTCATGATGTCAATGTTTGGATTCCAGCTACTGATGAAATTTCACTCACGTTTTAATCATTTTAACGTATCAAGATTGAAAACGTTTCAGATATTGAATGCTGCTTATGTTTATATTATTTATTTTTACATTTATGTTTATATTATTTATTCTTAATTATTTGTATTAAGAATAATATAGTAAGCCGGGCGGTGGTGGCGCACGCCTTTAATCCCAGCACTTGGGAGGCAGAGGCAGGTGGATCTTTGTGAGTTCGAGGCCAGCCTGGTCTACAAAGCGAGTCCAGGACAGCCAGAGATATTCAGAGAAACCCTGTCTCGAAAAACCAAAAAAAAAAAAAAAAAGAATAATATAGTAAGAAAAGGACATTTTGAAATCTTTCCTGTCTCCCCTTACTGATCTCCTTCACCTTTTCTGACACCTATCCTTGGTGTCACCTATCCCACAGAGAGTGAGACCACTTTCTGCACATACTAAAGTTCTAAAAAGCTTCCAGTCCAGCCTGAAATCTCTGGGGTTTTGTGGCCTTTGTCTACATGAGCAGTGCAAGGGCTGTTCTGGGGTTTTATTGGTATGTCACATAAACTCAGTTGAGATCCTTTTTCTCATCTGCCCTCTTTTCTCTTTACAGATAACCAGATAAGAGCCTTTTGCCATTCACCACACCAATACACTCAAAAATCATACACCAAGGTAAGGTCTGGGTTCAATCTACAGAAAGCTGAGATTGACAATCTTTATACAGACCCTGAGGAACTTTGGAGTTTCTGCTTTTGACTGAAATTGGGGACACTAATTGCAGCCTCCTAGTCACTTGTATCTGGTTACTTTCCAATTGTAGGTGATGACTTATTACCAGAAATAAGCCTCACCCTTATCTTCCCCAAAACAAGATCCAATATCTTCATCCCTACACATTTTTTGGTTTGCCTTGAAGTAAACCTCAAAGCATTAGTACACCTAATTAGATACCTGAGGTCTGCTGTAGGGGTTAGAAAAATTAGATTTAGAAAATATATAGGAGTTTCTGATACTGTCTCTTAATTCGGGGCCTGAAGAGCATTATCAGCATGAAGTTAGCAAAAACAGGAAAGACTTAATAGACTGAAAAACAAGGTTGAAGTCAGGAAAAACAGGAAAGACTCAATAGACTTGAAGAAACAAAGTATCTGGCCTGACATTGTTTTCAGCTCCTAAGTGGGCGGAGCCCAAATTAAGCTGAAACAGAGTTCCTCCTATTTAAGGACAGTGCATGGAGCCCAGAAGAAGAAGAGGCCCCTGATGCTAGAGAGCTCCAAGAGTCCTGCTGAAAAAAGGGCTGGCCATTGATGGCCAGCTCTCTCCCTAAAGCAGAAAGAAGCCCGTGAGCAAAGAAAGCCTGAGCAAGACACCAAAAGGCCAAGGACTGGACCCTGGGGCTCAGCTTTTGCCTGGAGGGGTTTGATCTGTCCGATCAGTGGCCTAGGGGAAACTGTGCCTGGCTTTAAGGACTGAGGCAGAGCAGCTGAGTTCCTGATTTAAAAGAAGTAAGTTGGCCTACAGACGGCTGGGGTCTCCCACAGAGAAGAAAGCATGAAGCCTTATTTAAGGTGAGACTACAATAACCAACTTACCCTGACGAACCTGCATCTGAGAGATCCAGAAGAAGGATTGCTAAGTGTGTTAAAGAATCTACAACAAAGACTGTGTTCCTGACGACTGAGGACCTGCCCCAGAGACTGTATCATTCTAAAAGGTTATGAAAGTGGTTGTTATGATTATCAATAGGTTTAGTGGATAGGTTAAAGGGGTTGTAGGAATTTATAGGATTAATAGTTAAGAAATTGTTGGTGTTTGTTATAAGTGAATTTAGTAATAAATAAATAAGTGTTAAATAATAATTTAAAAGTTCGGTTACAGTCTGCACCCAATACAAATATGAAAACTCAACATTCAAAGTCTCACTGACTCAGGCAAGTTCATAGAACACAAGAGCAAATTGTCTGAAGTTCATTCATTTCAAGACTTCTTTCTGTCTCCACCCATCCTTCCCTTTATTCCTCCAGTTCTGTGTATCAAGTTTTACCAGCTCAGATTTCTAAACCTAATTTCCTGAACTCTCAAGTGCTAATCTGGTTTAAGATCTTTCTTATCATCAAAGTAGACTGGCTGCTAACTGTTAGATTACTTTGAAGCTCACTGAGAAGCTTGCTCTGAAGACAAGACTTGATCCTCCCATTCAGATTCAAGGAAGGGTATTTGCCTTAAAATAACCTCCAAACCACTGTCCTGGATCAGGCTGGCCCCTGACTGTGACAGGGAAAAGCTGAACAAAATAGCCCAAGAAATAGAGGCATTGCACTCTTAAGGACAGCTAATGGTTAAATTTCCAACATAGGTTACTATTATTTGTCTCATTATATAGAGATGTATAGTAAAAACAACTACTGTGAAAAGATACAAAAGTAATAGCTAGCCCCCTGACTCTGGGACTGGGAACTGTTGACTTCTCCATCTTGGAACTGGGCTGATCATGTTCTTTAGAGAGGTTTGGAGAGTTACTCTCTACCTGGAGACAAGCAAACCTTTGGAAATTAAAAGTACCTATTTCTTCTTTCTTCCCTTGTTTCTTCTGCAACTTTGAGAGGGACCTCAAGCTGTGATTGGAATGACTCTAACAGCTGTCTATGGGCTCTACCTCATTGATCTGTGTATTAGGTAGTATTAGGTCAACTTGACCCATGCTAGAATCATTTGACAGAAGGAAATACCTCCTTAAGATTGAGCTGTAGGGCTACCAATTTTTTAAATTAATTTTGTATTCAGTAACCTTACTGAAGGTGTTTATCAGTTGTAAGAGTTTTCTGGTGGGATTTTTGGGGTCACTTATATATACTATCATATCATCTGTGAATTGGGATACTTTCACTTCTTCCTTTCCAATTTGTATCCCCTTTATTTTCATTAGTAGTCTTATTGCTCTAGCAAGAACTTCACATACTATGTTGAAGAGATATGGGGAGAGTGGGCATCCTTGCTTGTCCCTGATTTTGGGGAAAATGCTTTAAGTTTCTCTCCATTTAAATTGATATTGGCTTACTGTATATTGCTTTTATTATTTCTAGGTATGGTCCTTGTGTGCCTGCTTTCTCCAGGACTTTTAGCATGAAGGGGTGTTGGATTTTTGTCACAAAAGAGGAATCTCTTTTTTAAATAAATAAATTTATTTATTTGTTGCTTCAGGTTACATCTCCATCATATTGCCCTCTTTCCCCCCTTCCCAGCCCCTCCCTCCCATCCTCTACCCCCTAACTCTTCCATCCCACTCCTCTGGAGTGGAGTGTCCCTACATAAGAGTCCCTCGCCCCAGTTCAGAAGTCATATAAGGGTCAAAATCCTCCTCATACACTGGGGGCCTATAAGGCAGTACCACCAGTGAAAAGTGTCTCATTGCCAGGGAGAGAAAACTAAAAAAACCACACAAACAAACAAACAAAGTCTATGTCCATGTTCCCTTTGGTGTGTTGGTTGTAGTATAGATATCCTGTAATATAGCTAAAATCCTACTATAAGTGAATAGATGCCATGTGCACCCTTCTGAGTCTGGGTTAGCTCACTCAGGACGAGCTTCTCTAGTTCCATCCATTTGGCTGCAAATTGCATAATCATTGTTTCTGATAGCTAATTAATATTCCATTGTATAGATGTACCACAGTTTTTTAATCCATTCTTCGGTTGAGGGACATCTGGGTTATTTCCAGTTTCTAGCTATTACACATAAGGCTGCTATGAACATACATGAGGAAACTTCCTTATGATTCCATGAGGAGTCATTTGGGTGTATACCCAGAAGTGAAAACAGCATGGTATTGGTATAGAAACAGACCAGTAGATCAATGGAATCGAATTGAAGACCCAGAAATGGACCCACACAGTTATGGCCACCTAATTTTTGACAAAGAAGCCAAAATGGCACAATGGAAAAAGGACAGCATCTTCAACAACTGGTGCTGGTCCAACTGGATGTCCACTTGTAAAAGAATGAAATTAGACCCATACTTATCACCTTGTACAAAACTTAAGTCCACGTGGATCAAAGGCTTTAACATAATCCTGGTCACACTAAATCTACTAGAAGAAAAAGTGGGAAAAACCCTCGAACTCATTGGCACAGGTGACAACTTCCTGAACAGAACACCAATAGCTCAGGACCTGAGACCAACAATCAATAAATGGGACCTCATGAAACTGAAAAGCTTCTGTAAGGCAAAAGACACTGTCATTCAAACAAAACGGCAGCCTACAGACTGGGAGAAAATCTTCACCAACCCGACACCTGACAGAGGGCTAATATCCAAAATCTACAAAGAACTCAAGAAATTAAATGCCAAGAAACCAAATAATCCAATCAAAAAATGGGGGACGGAGCTAAATAGAGAATTCACAAAGGAGGAATCCCTAATGGCCGAGAGACCTGAAGAAATGCTCAACATCCTTAATCATCAGAGAAATGCAACTCAAGACGACTCTGAGATTCCATCTCACACCTGTCAGAATGGCTAAGATCAAAAGCTCAAATGATAGCACATGCTGGCGAGGGTGTGGAGAAAGGGGAACTCTCCTCCATTGCTGGTGGGAGTGCAGGCTTGTGCAACCACTATGGAGGTCAGTATGGCGATGTCGCTTCCCCCTCGACCAGCAAGGATGACGCAACTCACAAAAGCTCTTCTCCAGCAGTTTATTCAGGTCCCTTTAAAACAGTCTTCCGAATGCCCGGGCAGACCCAACCCACAGGCTAAATACTAAATGAACAGCCAATCAAGTAAAGCCATGTGGTGCTATCTTAGAGGCCCACGTATGCGGAAGCAAGCCAGATCAGCGGTCTTAGCCAAATATGAACTTGTTTATCATCGAGAGAGCTCACCGTTGGGCTGGTGGAAGGCAGAAACCGGCGCCATCTTTAGGGCGCAGCACATCGCAGCTCTCTACAGTTCCCCCTTTTTTATTTTTTCTAAAGTTGGTAGAAGTCCCTGGAAAGGCTTCGTAATCCCCCTATCTGGGGATCTCACGGTGGGCCTGAGCCTGTAGGAGGGCGGTGCTCAAACTCTTACCCGTCTCTGGGTCAGCTTCCCCACTCGGGACTGCCCTGTCTTAGGTGGCCGAGACTTACCCGTCTGCTCCGTCATTGACTTGCCAGACCCTAATATCCATGGAACAAATACCTCAGTGGGCAGGGACTATGCTCAGTGAAGATTTAAGGCTTCATGGCAGCGATCCATGCCTGAGGGGACTGGCCCGCCTCAATGGCGACAAGGGCTTGTATAATCATGGCTGCATTACGCTTTTGTGTGGCTCTCATTTTGTAGATGCACCATAGGCAAAACAGACAGGCTAGTATCATCAGTATCGCCAAAGAGCCTACGCCCGCCCACTCCTTAAGATGATCCATAGCTGTCTGAATCCAGGAAGTCAAACCAGTAGCCAGGCTCAAATCCACCCAAGTAGAGTTGATGTGGACAATTGTTGCTCTCAGCTCTCTCATCAAATTTTCAAATTCAGCCGACCAATCCTGTAAGAGGAACTTTGACAATTGCCTAGACAGATTAGCAGCCATTGTTAAATTTTGATACCGCACAGAAGTAACAAACAAACCCTGCATTTTCCACTCACACCCTAACTGTGCTAGTTGCCAAAGAGAATCAATCTGTTCTTGTATTAAATCTATGCGTTGATTAACTATCATAAGACCTCCTTTGAGATGAGAATTCATAGAGGTCTGGGTATCCAATGCCTGTGCTACAGTGGCTGAGATGTTATTCAGGGCATTGGCAGTCTGTATAGAACTAGACAAGGCAATAGCTGAGGCAGTAGCCCCCACAGCAGCAACAGTGATGGCAGTAACAATAGCTGCAATGATGCCATAAGTACGAACTGACTCTGCAAGGGATTTAATTACTTTAAAATCAAGCGGTTCCTCGTACCTGTTCCCTTGTGGATCTTGGTATACCGGATAGGCAAACTGTAATTCTGTTCTTACTTGTGTCCACATCCCTGGGCAGAAAGATCTCCCTACTTTCAGGGACTGAACAGGCTGATCTATCTGAATGGCTTCTGGGTATGGAGGGGGAGTTGAAGGCGCCGCGGCAAGGGCTTCACTTACACCAACCGCCGCCAACGTGGCTGAAGGCGCTGCGGCAACGGCTTCACTTACACCAACCGCCGCCAATGTGGCTGAAGGCGCCGCGGCAACGGCTTTACTTACACTGACTGCCGCCAACGTGTCTTTCTCTTTTACCCTTTTCTTTTCCCTTTTTCTAATAGAAGTCCTCTCCAACTGTTCTATTAGAGCGTGTAGCTCCCCTTCAGAATCCGTGCCCTCTGAGTCCTCAAAATCTCTAAAATCTCTAAGATCGGGATAGAGAGGGACCTTCTTTTTGCTTCCCTTTTCACTGTCTGCCTGCTCAGATCTTTCACCTTTTTTGCTTCCCTTTTCACTGTCTGCCTGCTCAGATCTTTCCCCTTGCAGCAGTTCCAAGGCTGATTCTCCCTCCTTGATTGCGTTACAGCATCTCTGATCTTCTAAACAACTCCTCACCATCTTCCAAACCGGTCTTACTCCATGCTTCAGAGCACCTTGCTCCCAAGCAAAATCCAAGTCCCTGCCTAATTTGTCCCAGCAGGATACCGTAAGATTCCTGGACACCGCAAACCACGGAGCCACGGAGTCGCATTCATTCAAAAATCTCTCTAGGGTTGACTTCTCAAGTTTCAATTTCCTAGCTAAAAGTAGCTCCTGAAGAGCCAGAAAAATTGGATGTGACTGAGACGATCCCATGATTAAAAATTTACTTTCGGTTCGCAGTTTCCCCGCGAAACTTTACCTTTTGTTCGCAACCTCCTGCGAAACTTTACCTTTAGTTCGCAACTTCCCGCGAAACTTTACCTTTAGTTCACAATTTCCCGTGAAACTTTACCTTTTGTTCACAATTTCTGTGAAACTTTACCTTTTGTTCGCAATTTCCGCGAAACTTTACCTTTTGTTCACAATTTCCGCGAAACTTTACCTTTTGTTCGCAATTTCCGCGAAACTTTATTGTCCCAAATTATCCCAGGAACTTACCAGTGCACTGCCCCTGACTGCAGGAGTTCTGAGTCTTTTCTGGGTCCCCGTACGGGCCACCACTTGTCGCGTCCCCCTCGACCAGCAAGGATGACGCAACTCACAAAAGCTCTTCTCCAGCAGTTTATTCAGGTCCCTTGAAAACAGTCTTCCGAATGCCCGGGCAGACCCAACCCACAGGCTAAATACTAAATGAACAGCCAATCAAGTAAAGCCAAGTGGTGCTATCTTAGAGGCCCACGTATGCAGAAGCAAGCCAGATCAGCGGTCTTAGCCAAATATGGACTTGTTTATCATCGAGAGCGCTCACCGTCGGGCTGGTGGAAGGCGGAAACCGGCGCCATCTTTAGGGCGCGGCACATCGCAGCTCTCTACATGGCGATATCTTAGAAAACTTGGAATAGCTCTACCTCAAGACCAGCCATACCACTTCTGGGTATACATCCAAATGGTTCCTCACCAATCCACAAGGACATCTCCTCAACTATGTTCATAGCAGCCCTATTTGTAATAGCTAGAAACTGGAGACAACCCAGATGTCCCTCAACCAATGAATGGATAAAAAAGCTGTGGTACTATGTGGTTCAACATAGTATGGTGTACATACACATTGGAATACTACTCAGCCATCAGAAACAAGGAAATCATGCAATTTGCAGCCAAATGGATGGAACTAGAAAAGCTCATCCTGAGTGAGCTAACCCAGACCTGGAAAGATACACATGGCATCTACTCACTTATAACTGGGTTTTAGCCATATACTACAGGATAAGTATCCTACAACCAACATACTGAAAGGAACAGGAACATAGACTTTGTTACTTGTTAGTGGGACACTTTGCCCTAGTGGAGCTGCCATGTAGGCTCCCAGAGCAAGAGGAAGCTCTTTGCCCTCCTATGGCTGCTGAACTGAAGGGGGCTGATATGTACAGCACCCCACAATGGAAGAGTAGTGTTTGTGGGAGAAAGGGGAGAGGATGGGAATGTGAGAGGGTAGGGCCAGGAGAAGTGGAGGGAGAGGACTGTGATGGAGATGTAAATGGAAGTAATAAATAAACATTAAACAAAAAAGATTGGGCTGTAGAAAAACCTGTGAAACATTTTCTTAATTAGTGTTTGATGTGGGATAGCTCAGCCCATTGTGGGCAGTGCAACCCCTGAGCTGGTGGTCCTGGATGCTATAAGAAAGCAGGCTGAGGTAGTCATGAGAAGCAGGCCAGAAGCAGCACTTCTCCATGGCTTCTGTCAGTTTATGCATCCAGGTTCCTGCCTTGTTTGAGATTCTGCCCTGATATCCCCCAGCAATGGAGTGTAACCTGAGAGTTGTAAGGTGAAATAACCTCTCCTTCTCAAGTTGTTTATGGTCATGGTGTTTCATCACAGCAGAAATCTTAACTAAGACACCTGAGACCACAAAATTTCTTCATTAGTTTTTTTTTTTTATTTTGATACCCTTTGCATACTTGCTTAGGCCATACCATTACTGCCTATACCCATACTAACCTAAGTAAAATGTCTTTTAAAAGACAACATGTTTCCTAAAATCTATATGCTGTTTCCCTTTCACAATAAGTATTGTTTTAAAAAATTAATCCAAACAAATAATAACATTCAAAATTTTGTTTTATTAAAATATATCTTATGTATGACTATGTATATATAGACTGTGATTATGTATATATGTATGTAAGTATGTATATATATTTGTGATTATGGGGTTTTTTTTAACATGTATTTAGTACCAAATTTACTTACAAGGAAGTGCTTATGTACACTAAAGTTGTTATCTTGGCCCAACTTTCTATGTTCCTCCCATAGGAAAATTAAAATTTTAAGAAATTAAATAATAAAATAAAAATACATTTAATAAATGTGACTGCATGGTTAAAACAAATAGAGATGACTAATTGGTCCTGAATCTATCTTTGAGACAATTAACATGATTTTTAAAATTTAAATTTTTTAAATCTGCTTTTAGGGACACAACATACATAATCATACAGTTCTGGTCAAGATATTATCTCCTTGATCCTTACTCTAATTCTGGTTCTACAACATGGTACATTTTACTTGAGAGAATAAAGTACCTTTCAGATAAACTACCTACCCTAGGATAAGTTTTCGTTTTTGCTTTTTTTTCCTACTGGACAATTGCCCTCCCTTTAGGTAAAAATATCTTATGTTTGTACTTTTAGACATATTTTCTATATAAATTAATGTATATATAAATATTTGAAAGAATTAAAAGATAGTTTGAACACCATTGCCTCTTTAAAAACAAACAAATGAATAAATTGCTTATTTTAAGGTTCATATTTAAAAACTCAAAACTCTAACCTCTATCTCTTAGAATAAAGGGCTCTGCCCTAATTTCTAAATTAAGCTACTGCCATCTTCACACTTTCAGCTGAGCCAGCCTAAAATGATCATGGCAGGATTTGTTAAATGTTAATACTCCTTCACAAAAATAGGATATTAACAGGCCATCCCAGCCAATTTCATGTTTTGTCATTGAGACCTAATGAAGAATGGATAGACATTGCTTAGTTCCTCTCTTTCACAGGGAAAAGAAATTCTCCCAACAGATAGTAAATTCATGTGTTAATGCTATTATTGCTCATGATATTAAGAATTTTTTTTTAGTTTTAAAAGGATTTAAAGTTAAAAATTGTTTTTAGTAAAGAAGTGTGTGAAGGAGGGGGATCCAAGATGGCACCATCCATAGGGCATGGTATCTGACTAGTAGGTGAATGAGATTAGTCACTGTGGAGTGAACACGAGGTCCCGCAGTCGAATGTGAAACACAGATGCTGTCTGAATTTCCAAGGCAAACACTAAGACTGGTCACCACATGAAACAGCTCATGTAGTTTCAAGAAACACCACCCTGAGATCACCCAGCTCTGTTACTCGTCTGGAGGGGAGCACGACCAGAACAGACCTATTCCACAAGCAGATCCAGCCCACCTCTTCAGCCACAGATCAGCAGCCCCACCTGTCTGCCTGATATCCAGACTCCATGAGGACCTAACCTGGGAAAAAGAGCCAGACCACAAGAGCAAAGAAAAGATTTTCTTTTTGGAGTTCCCAACATGACAGCATAGTGTGCACTTTACCTAAGTGGCAGAGACCAAACCCAGCTGCAGCAAAGCAATCAGGAGCTGAGACTGACTGCAAATGGAGCTCACACAGTGTGTTCCCCACAAACACCAGGGCAACTCACTCAACTGAGCTCCAGAGCTTTTGAGGTAGTCAGTCCACTGGCACCTGTCTTGGGTGGAGCTCCCTGGTTGTACGGTTATCTAGCTGCTGAATCAGAATGACTATGTCAGAGAGGAGAAGAACACAGGCCCAATCACAGCTCGACCTGCCTTCCTGAGGAGATCCACTAGCTCTCCATTCCTGACAGGATAGCCCCCTCCCCACTCTAATCCTCTCTATATAGGTCCAATTGGGGCACAACCAGTTGAGGAGAGCGGCAGTCACTATCCGAGAAGCAGTCTATTACAGGAACCTTCCCATCATCTGGAGGTGGACACCAGGAACTCAGGATCACCCAGCCCCCAGAAAAGGAGGTTTTCCTGAGGACCAAGGTCAACTGGTTTCAGAAACAACCAGTCAACATCAGGGCAAACCAGATGACTAGAGGCCAGTGCAAGAACACGATAAAAAAAAAAAAA